>JBBMJY010000004.1:19699117-19761373 GCA_037833715.1 Toxotes lorentzi | reverse complement strand
GTGTGTGTGTGTGTGTGTGTGTGTGTGTGTGTGTGTGTGTGTGTGTGTGTGTGTGTGTGTGTGTGTGTGTGTTCATGAGGGGAGGTTTATGAGTTTGAGCACAACAGAAATCATAACGTATTGAGACCAAGTTAACAAAAGCAGACGCTGAAGCAGATGCATCTGTTTCTGCAGATGATTTTGGCTCAAGCCTGCACATGACAAATGACACTGCACCAAATGATGTGGTGTGTAGATCTGAGCCAAAGGCAGCATATGGCAACAATAATGTAGAAAACCTGCAAAAAGGGTCATCTTCTTCCTATGCATCCCTTAATTGAAGAACCATACGGTTTTATGTACAATTTCATTTTTATGTTTGAATACAAATTTTCAAAACCTGAACATCACATTACATCAAAATACACATCAGGCAAATTTAAGGCTGTGACAATGTTGTCCGGAAGCAGAACAGAACAGAACAGAGTATAAATGATGTAGTTGGTTCCAGATGATGACTGGGGAAGCTTGTCAGAGCACCAGACCCTTCACTGCTCTGGCACTGCGCACTTTTTGATGCCAGCTACAGTTAGAAAATGCTCCACATGAAGGTGGAAAAGATTTCCCCGTCTGACTCTAAGGACAAGGCTGCTGCTTGGCTGAATGGCTCTTCGCTTTGTTCAAGTCCCTCATGACCTCTGGTTGCAATTCTAAAGCAAAATGATGATATTTTAAAAGTGCTCAAAGTACAGGGTGTAGAGTTCTGTCAACAAACCCTGGGATTACTCACCGAGGTGAGACCATCTTAAAATGGTTTTGGTGTTCCATGCGGCGACACTCAGGCCATTTTCTCCTATTAACTTGAGAATCAGGTTCAAACACTGAGCTGCCCTTTCACACATGTAGCTTAGACGGACACGTGTTTCTGCTAACCGTCACTTTGAAAGCTTGAGGTGGCTGCTCTGGATTGTACCTTGTTGTCTGGTTGCTGATGGATTCCGTCTCGAGTGGGGTTTTTGTTGTTTGTTTTTCACTATGATAGACAGAGAGGCACTGACACATGGATTCAAGATGCACTGGAACAAACAACAGCACAAAGCACTTTAATCCAAAATTGCCTTGTCATGGGCTTTATGAGCTTCAGAAAGACAATAAAGCTGTTGTCTATTCTGGACTTAAGCGATGTCCCTCTGTCATGTGGCGAAACAATAAAAGAGCATCTTTTTCTCTGCAGGTGGAGTCTCCGCTGGCGGTGGACGCAGTACTGGGAGAGTCTGCGTTCTCGGTCACAGATGACAAGGTTTCCATCACAGAGCTGCGGGTTCACGCAATTTCAGGCCTGACGCTGTCACTGCAGCCCAGCCCAGGCAACAGCCACACCATGGTGGCCAAGGCAACCGGCCTCCAGACCCTCACTGCTCCCAAACAGGTACAACATGACTTATCACAATGCGGCAAAAAAAAAAGATCTGATCTTATACAGATTATTTTACAATGTTTTCTTTGTTTGCTTTCAGCTAAAATGCACCAGCAAATATGTTTCGTATGTAAAATGTAATGTATGTAAACGTTTTTTATTGAATGGAATGGATGGGCACAACTGTTACACTTGAGACCACGCTTCACATTCACAGTGCTGTCTGTGGTTATTTTAAAGCAACAAAAGCAAAATCAACATGTTGTGTTTAAACCAGACCAGGATGTTTCCCTAACCTTAACCAAGTGCTGTGTGAGAGACAGTACCACAGAAGAAGTTTAATAATGCCACTGTAAGTGGATGTTGTACTGCAAGGTCAGGTATTTTTGCAGAAAACAAACATGTTGTCCGTAAACATTTTACTGATATGTTCAGTATTTGCGACCTAACAAATACATAAATGAATGAAATGAAATTCACTGTATGAACAACATTTTGGTTGGAGAGTTGGAGTTTGTAGTGCATGTAGTGATTCTAATTTAGATGAAGGACACAGATGCCGGAACTGAAGTAAAAATATCCAGTCTCCACATTTCCTTGAAAAATGAATCCTAATTGAGGACTATCTGAAAGGTTATCCGGTGTGTCACTGCTCATGTTGTCTCTTGTTGGTTTGGTAGAACACATTCTGTTTCAAAACTTGAAAATAAATATTGAGGAAATATAAATGTTCCTCTTCTAATCAGTGAGTCAAAACCAACACACATTTATTAATGGAGAAAACATATCAGATCTTTTTTTTAATCTCAGATATCTCCCAATATTAAATTGCAAGTGCAAATCAAATATGCATTCAACTATAGTGTCTATCATATCATTACAAATCCATCTGTACCATTTTTATATCAGATCACAGACTAAGTATTTAGATATGTGTTGAATCGTCTGAAAGGGATGGATAGACACCTCAGTTTAGGGTGTAAATATAATACTACATGACAGTGGAACAGTTACGACAGTATGTGCAGCAATTCTGTAGCATCATATCAAAGAAACTCCTTATGCCTCATTAACACTTACTGTGTTTCCACGTTTCTCTCTCCAGAGTGGTAAACCAAGGTTTATTTGCAAATCCCTTCAGTGGCTTTATCAACAAGTAGGCACCACTTTCACTTCTCACTTCTAAAATTATTTCTGAGCTAAATCTTTTAAGCTCCAGCCAGTATTGTTAGCAAGGACACAAGATCAAGGCAGCTGCAGTGAACCGATGAGTATCATTGGTGCTGTTTTATTACAACCTCCATATTAGCTAAGCCTGGCAAAACACTTCTGGAACATCCAAATACATTTCCCAAAATGGACTTTATTGCTCAAGTGAGAAGTGAGAACATGTCTGGGTGAATAAAAATCAGAAAATCAGAAAACTGTGATTATTATCTTTACCCCTGTCTGTTCATACAGGAATAAGTATCTCTGCAGTTCTCTGCAAAGAATTAATTGGCAGCCTTGCTTCACCTAGGGAGGAGAGCATGCATGTGTGTGTCTGAGTTCCTGCTTTGCCCTTTCATTGGCCTGCAAGTTGCTAAAAATGCAACGACAACCACATCAGGCATCAGCGAGAGAGAAGCGAGCATTAAATTCCAATTTTTCTTGCTTTCCGCTTCTTGGCCACCTTGAAATTTAATTATTGTAATGTATTGTCCTAAGTGCTCTCCAAGGCCGGGCCATAAAAGGCAGCCAATTCCTCTGCCGGCTGAGCTCTCTGAGGAGTACTGGAGCTATTTCAAGCCATTTGATTCTGTTTCACAGGAAAACTTTCTAAATGTCCTCTATTACTCTAAAATGAATGAAACACATAAACTATGGATGGGGAGAGTTGGAAAATCAAGGTCTCTTTGCATTATTCTCTTTTCCACTTGACAAAGTTCAAACCTTTCAGAACCAAGAGTTTCACTATTTGAAGGTTCATCATAAACCTTTTCTGTTGCTACTTACTCACTGTTACTACTTAAATGAGCATCTTAATAAGGTATTTTTGAAACTGAGTTATAAAATTACTTTTCAAGTTGACGCAGAAGTTTCAGAACAATATTTCAAGGGGAGTGTTTTTTCATGCCTATGCATATTTTATCATCCAAGCTGTTTATGTAGCATAAAGCACAAATCAGAGAGGGTGAGGAAATTAAAGATGGGAAACTTCATCCAAATACACACTGGTTTATGGAAATACACAGATTAAATTATTTGTAGAAATTCTGGGCCAAAGGTATAGTGGGTTAGATGGATAAAATAATATCGACATAGTGCAGAAATCCCCCTGGGTCTCATCAGATCTTTGATGCAACCGTTGCCTTTTTCAACAAAAAACCCGCTCTTTTTAGCAATAATTTACCCAAGACTAAAGAAAATCACCTCCTCTCCATGCATAGCTCTCCTGCACTCCATCAGTGCAGAAAGGCAGGTGCCAATTGTTTTGTCAGCGTCGAAACACCCACACGTTTTTTTCCCATATCAGCCTTTTTCGAAGCAGAGTCAGCTCATAAAAACAGATATTCCAGAGTCAATGTATTATTCAAATCATCCATATCAAAGGCTGTCTTCATTCTGTCAAGCTGTGATGATAGGGGGAATACCATTGCAACAAACTGCTCTTATGCCAAACTGGATTGAAGGGATGTTTGCCCTTAAATGACAAGGTGGACGACCGCCGTTTGTAAGAAAACAAAAAAGAAAAAAGCCAAAACCTGCTGGTCTCTGTTTTAGACACAAAATTCTCCCACTTTGTTAGCTCTGCTAATGGTTGGTTGCTGATGCTCAAGCAACGCATGAACATTACACGGACGCCAGTGTTGGCTGGTGGTTTACTCTGTGTCAGATGAATGTTGTCAGATAGCTGCCATGCAGGAATGGAGACATTTTATCCTGTTTCTCGATAGGGGAGCATAGACACTGAAGAGTGATAGAAAATACAAAATGAGAAGATCACACACAGCAAACAAGAAGAGACAGACTAGAGCTCATCATTCGAAGCACACGCTGCTGCTGCTGCTGTATGTGCCTTATCTGTCTGTGCTGCAGAGCGGAGCTGTGTTGTAGCCTTCAGGACAACGCAATCTATCCTGCCACCCCTTCCTCCTCCGTGCTTGAAAGTGTTTTGCTGGTGTGCACATCAGAGGCAGGCCGTCTGTGTGTCAGGGCTTGTACTGAGCACAGGGTACTGCGGATGTTCACTAACGCTCTGGAGATTTAGTGATTGGCGCAAGTCCAGAACTTCAAAGGCTCAGTTGGGAACACATATTCAAATCACGGTCAATGCCATGAAAGAATGGGATCTGAACCACTGAAATATTCTTTGGAGCGATATAAACACAAGGCAGAGCCACATCCTTTAGACATGTTGTTTAATTGTAGAAATTATGAAAAATACATGTGCAGACGTTTTAAAGCTACAGCAGTGTTTATAGATGTTCTCCTTGGAGAAAGAGCTGTACTGATATCACCTTCCATACCCCTCCTCCCTTTTATATGACACTTTCAAACCAAGCATTTGTCTTTCATCTTGATAGGTTAAACACTATAATAAGCATTTAACCTCTAAGGGCCAACCTGTGCAGCACCATGACTGGTGGACATACAGTATGTTTGAACCTGTTGTCCTCAGGACCTATAATGTTCTCCATTACTTTTTCTGACAAACGTGAACTCGATTTTCTGTTTCTTGTCAAGCTAAGGGAGCAGTTCAACCGCGGTAGAAAAAGCCTTCATCATCTTGAGGATTGTTAAGTGTTCAATTAATTAGCACAAATTGTCCAATTAACTGTAAGAGTAATTGCAATTATCCCACTATAATTGCAAACAGAAACGTCAGAGGCATATTTTCATTGCCTTTTTTTCTTGGTATATAGTTGTGTTGATAGTTGTTGTCCATCTTGACATAAACACACACTGTGGTTCTTATTGTTATTTTGCTGTTGCAAAATTTTTCATGAACTACAAGTCAGAAAACACAACATTTGGCAAGTACGTACTGGAGAAGCTTAATTTTACATCAAAAACATTTAGCTAGCCTTGTGATCGTCTGTGAGTGAGTTTCTGTTGTGATACTAACAATATTTCATTTATCTGCAGTGCTTTACAGTGAGATCAGGGGAGTTAATGAATTAATGATTTTTTTTTGTCACAGTGTTAATGAAGCCAGCCATCTAAACTCTGTTTCTCTTATTTTGTCTTACAGGAGGCCAGTTTTTCTGTCTGGATGCTTTTCAATGACAACACTAGTGCCACTCTGACGTACTTTGATCCCAAAGACTATAACCTCAATGCCTCCACGCTGGATGACAAAATCGTGTCAATATCCCAGGAGCCTCAGCAACGCTGGCCCGTGGTGGTGGCAGAAGGGGAAGGATCTGGCGAGATGGTGCGTGTAGAAATGACTATCTGTGAGGCCTGCCAGAAGACCAAACGCAAAAGCGTCATTGCATCTGCTGCAGTTTATGTCAAAGTCCGCTTTGGCCCGGAGGAAGACTCTGAGGAAGAGGCAACCACAGAGGGCGAGATTGAGCTGGCACCCGCCACCAGACGTCCAGTCATTGATCCAAATATCAATGGAAGAATTTATGAGACATCTAATGAGCAGCCTGCTAGTGTTCCCATTGATTACACTAATTTCCCCACTATTAGCAACCAGGAGCAACCGACTGAGAGTGATGAAGAGGAGGAAGACGACTTTGTGCATTCACCTCGCAACATGACCGACCTTGAGATTGGCATGTATGCTTTACTGGGAGTCTTCTGCCTGGCCATCTTAGTCTTTCTCATCAACTGCATAGTCTTTGTGCTTAAGTACCGCCATAAGCGGATCCCGCCTGAGGGTCAGGCCAACATGGACCATTCCCATCACTGGGTGTTCCTGGGAAATGGCCAGCCACTGAGGGCTCAGTGTGATCTGTCACCACAGCAGGTAGAAAGTCCCAGTAACGCCTTGGAGGGCGTACAGACTTGCTGTCATGGGGACCACCACAGCAGTGGCAGTTCCCAGACTAGCGTTCAAAGCCAGGTACATGGGCGGGGTGACGGCAGCTCTGGAGGCTCTACAAAGGAGAACGGCGAGGAGGCCAGTTCACCCACTTCCAAGCGCAAGAGAGTCAAGTTTACCACCTTTACCACCCTTCCCACAGAGGAGCTGCCCTACAACTCCATCCCCATTGCAGATGAAGAGGACATTCAGTGGGTTTGCCAGGATATGGGCTTTCAAGACCCAGAGGAACTGCATGATTACATGCGCAGAATAAAAGAAATAGCCTGAGATAAGAGGTGCAGTGTGAAGCACTGCTCTCAGCTTTCTAAAGAAACGTTCCTTTCTATTTTTCTCTTTTTCACCTAAGTGAAAGATAATTTTTCACAGACTAAAAGGCCAACTGTTGTTTTGGTTAGGGTTTGTTCCATTTAGTTTGCACAGTGCTGTAATCTCATACACGCTCACACAGAGGAGAATGCCAGAAAGCCAAAGACTTGACCAGAGGATCTCAATCACTAGAGAAATCTGTAAATTATGGCTATAGGAAATATGTGTCACTGGGAAGCTGAGCCATGGCCAGATGTGAGAGCGGCTCCAGCTGTTATTTTCAGGATCTGATTGTAAAGAAAGCCTGACATGGACAGGAGTGTAGAGGAGGTCTGGTTTTGGCTGTGTTTTTGCTGGCTCAGTTGGACTCTGCAGTACTGTACCTACTCCAAACTAAGAGGCCTTTGATGAACAGAAAACTGTCAAAGACTCTCATGAAAGTTATTTTAAAAAAGTCATTTGTTTTTGCCAAAGTAGGAGAAGCGTTCTTTTAATGGCAAAACTTATTTCATTGTTGTTCTTGGTGCAGCACACTCATGATTTGTACTCATGTTCATTCCTTACATTTTTCTACATTTCATAGGTAGTCGAAAGCAGTGCCCTACTACTAGTCCTCCTGGTCCTGAACAAATCTTATGCCTTATCAAAGCAGTCACAGTTCACTTCTTAAATCAGTCAACAGATAACGTTTTCTCACTATGGCTAGAGACAGTGTAGTAAGAGCAATTATGTAAAATACTACATCTGATCTCGGGCATGAGGTATAAATAGCAAAGAGCTTGTGTATTGTGAGGATCTCTGAAAGTCTTTGCATGAAGGGGATCTTGAGGCACAATCAGCTGTTTTTTTCCGAATTTGTAAATGTTTGTATTGTAATTATATAATCATTCATACACATTACAGAAGTAAATATGTTATCATGCATTACACGCATGCCAAGTCAGGCTACATGCAGACATTCCTCTCTAGTATATGTATATATCGTATCGAGCCAGAGTCACCTCCGGCACAAACGTTCAGCGCGTTACTTACTCCCAGCTAAAGGAGTGCGAAGCCGGTCGATGTCTTGAAAATTTTATAGTCATGTGGTGAGTA
Organism: Toxotes lorentzi; assembly: GCA_037833715.1. NCBI lineage: Eukaryota > Metazoa > Chordata > Actinopteri > Toxotidae > Toxotes > Toxotes lorentzi. The sequence continues at coordinate 19,753,538 of JBBMJY010000004.1, read as the reverse complement.
GAAGGTTCCCCTCAGTAATGTCTTGACAGAACTGTAGCTTTTTAACAAACTGGTATCACAACTGACTGTTGAACACAGGGATTTGCTATGCATCAGAATCGAAACTTTTGATGATTTATTTCCCCTCCTCAACTTCTGGCTGGCCTCCAGCCTCTGGGGGAAAAAAGACATTAAAAAAACAGCTTATAATGTACTAGTTGGAATCATTCTCACTGAAGACAAGATCCTCTTAACTCTGCAGGAAATATCATCTACCCATTAAGAAGACTACTGAATAAATTATTGATTTTGCTTCATCATATAAATCATGGTCATCCCATATTGTCATGCTGTTCTTCAAACACATTGTCTTATGTATGTAGTCCCTTTTTTGTTTTATATATTCTCGTGAGCTCTCACCCCGGCGGGGTGGGAGGGCGGGTGGTCACAGATTTGCTTTGTCTGAACTTTATGGACAGGGCCGGAGACTAGTAGCTTTTACTGCTAAAGAAAACAGTGGTGTTGCTAGAAGCACAGGAGCTGTGTAGCTGCCATGGGTGTGGTTGAAAGAACATGTAGATGTATCTTCATTGCCAGTTCAGAGTGATTGAAAACGACACAGCCAGTGTATGTTGGTACCACTTGTCTTGTGCTGATTGCTGTGCTGAGCTTTTAAAGGTTTAGTGACAACACTACACTGAAGTGGAAAAAAAGGAAAGATCTGACAGGTTTAGAAAGAGCAAAAAATATAAACTATAAAAAATAGGTGAGATTTCAACCAAAACATTGCGAGGCAGCCCGACAAGTAGTAACTGAAAGCACGATGAAAGCAGAGTTAATAGTATTTTTAATTGCAGTTGCCCTGTTAGTGTAGCGTACGCTTTTTAGAACTAGACTGGACGACTGGAGATGACTTTTGAAGGTTGGTGTTATTCCAGCTCTGATCTCACATAAAACAAGTTCTATTCAGGACTAACGAAGCAACTATGAGATAAAAATTTGTTTCTGTGTCACTTTCCTTTAATTCTCTACTGCATCTAAGGGCTTGGATTTTTAATTTCTGCTAACTGATGGACTGATTTTGCTGATCCTATGAGAAAACTAATGTTACTTGCTCCCTCTCTGGTGAAAATGAGCATAAGCTCAGTTTCACTCAAAATGTACATTTTGTTTCCATCCTACCTGCTTTTCAGCCCCTACCGCCTTATTAAAGACCCAATCCAGAATTGTTCTCCTTGTGGAAGTGCTGTTAAACAAATACCAGCTTCAAATGGGACATTTAATATGAGACATGTCTTTTATTTTCTTTGAACATTTCTTTCCTGGGCTCCCCATTCACTGACTGACTAAAAGTGACAGCTGAACACTATCGTTTAATGTGATCTAAAGATGGAAATGGTTTCCTTACAGCAACTTTGTAAATACTGGAGCAAAATAGGCTTTACTTTTTCACACACTGAAAGTTGCCATGAGATTATTTTCCATCAGTAAACCATACCTTTCAATATTCTACATGTATATAGACCTACATTTGATGTACTGATAAATCCTGGATTGGGACTTTAAGGATTTGGTTTACTGCATGCCCTCTCTATGTTCCATGTGGTTGAGATGACCTGATTCTACTGTATAATAATATTCAATCTGTGTTAACATCCAAAAAGAAGATGAGACATTATTTTTGACAGTCCAAGCCCGTCCTTCAGCCACAGCATCAACATGATCTGCCATGAAACTGAGAAGAGTCGCAGCCAGCTGGAAGTGTTTGAGTTTAAACTTTAAATGATGGTGTCTCAGGATGAATGTAGGATTCCTAACTAAAGCTGGCTGTTTTTTGTGTTCAGTGTTAATGCTGTCAGCCCGATATGGTGGCATTACTATAACAGAATAAGTATCTAATAGCAGCTTCACACACCATTTTGTTACGATTTCGAATTTTTTCCCACTAATTTACTCACATTATGTAAATATGTTGCACATTACATGATACATGTCAAAAAAAAAAAATTATTTTTAGGTCATTTCTACATCCTTCTTGCAATTCCTCTGTGAATTTCGTCTGTTTTGTAACGCTGCTTTGGTAATGGTGGATATATTTGTCATTTTTGTATTTTCCTCAAGCTGCTAATAGCAACTTAGTCTTCTTACAACATGTAATTGAAGATCTTCCCCCCTTGGAAATCTGTGCCCGATGTGCACGACTCAGTTGGCTGTGCCAAGTAAACCACCACACTGACTATAATATGTTGATGTACAGAGCACTGTTAAATTTCCTGTATTCTCTTGAAAGCAAACCCTTGTATTTTCCCGTTATATGTAAAGTACTAAAGAAAATGCAATACACAAATGATTTGTCATTTTTACTTCATTTACCACTGCTGAATGGGAATGTTTTACGTGTCTGATGACTACTCGATGTGAGCAGAGAGTTTATCTGTGATTCAGCCTCAGGAGCCTCATACGTGAAGCAACACTCTGACCCTGAAGGAGCAGGGCTCACTGGGCACTCAATATCTCACAAGAGGATTGGTACAAAAATCTCAAACTCTATGAAGGTAATGGTTTTACACTTCTGCAACTTATGTCTCTTTTATATATTGTTTTAACTTACAGTCATTCACAGATATTCAATCACCAAACCTATTTTACTATGTGGATCGCCGGCAAATTCAGTGAAAAGGAAGCGAGGAGAACAGAGGGGATTGATTATGTAAGAGTATTTTTTTTTTTTTTTTAATTTAACTTTACAGCAACTAGCTCACATCTGACACCTTCACCCATGCATGTGTCCCTGTCAGTGCTGATCAGAACAGCTTGAGTCCTACCAGTGTTTGAAGTCCACGGCTCACCGCTGTTCACCCCTTGCTGTGCGGAGTCTGAGGGCCCTCCCATCATATTCACTGGCAATTCCTGCAGTAGCATAAACATCCTGCAGAGACACGGGTATGCAAGCCTACTGTATTGCATCTCCGCTCATCCAGCAGCTCCCGTCCACAAAATCCATACTTGGAGCTGTCTGTTTGAAGTCTGGAGTGTTTACTCTGTTAGTTCACTTCATTTGGGCAGCTGAGATCAAAGACTTTTGAACTCAGGTAAGGTACACACATCGTTAGGAGAGAGTATGGGACTAAGGGGAGAGATACTGATGTCTGATAGCCAGTGACAAAGACTTGCATAATAAATTGGAAATAAATTAGTAAATACTTCAATTCGAAAAGAAAAATGCGTCAAGCTTTAATTGTTTTATCAGCAAAACGGGAAATATTACAAGTATTTTTCTCTCTATCATTCTGTCATTTTTACATGTTCAGGTTTATAAAAACACTTTTGTCTTTTGTAAATGTAATAAAATTTCCCATAATGAATTCAAAAGGCCACTCACAAATAAATAAAAATAAATAAATGCATTTTCATACAGAAGATACAACACAGCCTGCAAGGTGCTGCCAGGTTGTATTTACTGTACGTTTGAGACTGAGGGGGTTGGGGGGTCTGTGATCTGTGAGCAGTGGCCTCAATGCTGTAGCTCCTGTCAGCAGCTACTGTAAACCTCCTCCAGCCAGACAACACAGAGCAGTATAGTGCTGTATTAAACTGCTGCCTCTTTCTGCATCTATTGTTGTTTTAATCACAAATAAATATGAAAATGTAAAAAAAGCCAAAACATGTTCCTAGTAGTATCCTGTGATCGTAGCAAATCTTTACACGCCCTCCACAATCTGTAAAGGTCACAGTGCAGCAATATATATTTATATCTTCATGGAGATTCATGCAAATCTGTTTCAACAAAACAAAACATACAGTAGCAGTTTTTCACTAAAGCAGCCAAAAACTATTATTGGTATTGTTGATGCTGCACTCAGTCCTCAGTCACTGCAAACTTGTTCTCAAAGTCTGGTGATATTCTATATTTTCATATGGTCAACAAATCTTATGAATCTATGAATAAGTGCTGCCTCTGTAGTCAAAGTCAGATATGTCTTATTTCCCTCTGCCATACATATTTGTCTCTTCAGCCAATGGGGTTAATTATCGAGAGACAGTCTAAAGCATTGTTCATGGGATTTATTGACAGTGAGACAAATATATAATATCACCAGTCTTGGGCTTTAAGAGATAACTGAAATATTTATGGATTCATAACTAACAGTATAAATGTTATCTATAATATATATATATATATATATACGCCAATCTTAGTCTCTGCACTGATACAGCTCCCTAGTCCTCGAAAAAGCCACTGGCAAATTAATTTCTGATGCTATGATCCAGGAAAAATATACAGTACTTGGAGCACGCATTTATGCCATTTTGTCGTTTCATACTGAACTGGTAATCTGCTTTAGCTGAGCCATTTAATTACACATTTGATGCTCAGAAAAACAATACAAGTACACCTTGGTAATAACAGGACCTTTCTGGTTTAACATATTATTTTTCTGATGCCTCATGTCAGTGGCATTTCAGCAGTCGAATAGATTCAGCTCAGTGGTAATTTGTTTCAATGTGGAGTGCAAGGGTGACTCTGAGTGAATCAATCTGTGGGCTCTTGGTGAGCATACCAGCCATTTATGCCTTATCTAACCTGTAATAAAGGGTCACTTCTGCAGTGGGGCTCCTTCAAACCAGTGTTGACATCAAATCGCTTAGGAGGAGCCACACTGCTTGAGAAAACCTGTACAGATACAGTACTTCAGTGCCTGGACTGAAATTTAATTGCAGCTATACATTTAATAAATTTTATGCATGAATTGCCGAAACCTAAAGGGCAAAGAACCCTCAAAGCATCTGCTGTTGATGTAGCTCACATTTCTGGTCCCATTTTTATGTTTTGTAATGTTTTTATTTTATTCTTGTGGATAACAGGCCAGTCATGGAGGCTGTGATCTCACGTCAAGATATTTCCAGAGCAGCTGCAATGAAGCATGACAGCAGAAATATCTTTAACTATATAAAACATCAACAGTAAATGTCAGGTTTCAGTGTCAGTCCCTCCGAATCAAAGAAAGAGGCTTCTTTCTAGACTTAACATTTTCATGGACGTTCAGCAATCATACAGGAAGAAATCCATCATAGGAGAGGCAGGGATAACAGCCTCACACTGACAGCTGCCTCCATAGACCAGAATGCAATGTTGAGACATGGGTGACATAGGTGACTGCGAAAAATCTTGCTCTTGCTGCGCTGTTCAAATTTCTCTTTCCATATATATATATATATATATATATACACTTGTAAGTTAAAGCAGCTTCTCTGGAGACGTAATCACTACAGAAATAGAAGGAGGCAGTCAGGTTGAGGGAAAGTTGATAGCCTATGCCAAAAAAGTATATCTCAACACGTCTTCAACTTCTTGACTGCAGTGAAGATCACAGCTGTAAGTTATTCAGCGTAATAAGGATCAACTGAAGACGTAATTCTTTAAAACTGAAATTATACTTTTCATTTTAAAAAAAAGAAAAAAATATATATAAAAATAATCATTTCTTAAAACAGCCGGGCACGTTTTTTTGTGTTCACAGAAAATCACAATTCAATATTATTTTTTTTTTTCAAAAGAAAATACTCTGAATAATCCACCATCCTCAATATGGACAGTTTTCATAGATGCTATGTCCTCAGTGTAAACTAGGGACATAGCATCTAGTGAAAACTGTTTACAGCTCAAGTGACAGTCCTGTCCTCTTGCTGCAAGCAGGCTACAAGCTAGAGGCTGACAATTAGAAGCAAATATAGATGGTGTGGAATGAATCCTCAGTTGAATACAATTAGATCTTTTCTGCTGCTTTGACACACTGATGTTGCACTTTCGGTAAAAATCAATTTGGTGGTTGGAGAAATGCTCAAACACGGGGAGGGGTTGCCAAAAAGGAGGCCGCTTCAAAAACAAGCTGCCTTCACTGACACATGTTGGCAACTCGTCGCCAGGTCAACATGCTGTGCCAGCGGCGTTTCTATCCAAACTAACATTATTCACTGCTTGAAATGCTGTGTAATCAGTAGCTGCTGTGGAGAGTTTGGTGAGCGTTTGCCAAAGCAATGTGTCCTCCCACTGCTCAGCTCGCATAATTCTGGCATGTATTTCCTTTTTATCAGAGGGACTGGCTGTGCAGGCTGAGAGCAGCTTCCAGTGTCCTGGTGGGTTTTTTTTGAATAAATCTATCTGGATGGTTCTTTTGTTTTCTAAGGGAACATGGTTTTGCAACCAAGGACAAGAAAACCGTTATTCATCATGGTAGGCAAGACAACAGTTTAAAGTTTTATTGAGGCTCAAGGTGTGCCTTTGTAAGCATGTCCTGTCTTCGACCTTGGCGACTGAAGGTCTAGAAAATTGAGGGGAAGGCAAGCTAACTTTTGGGAGGCTTTTTTCTTGGCAATTACACTTTCAAGATTTCCTGCACTGTGATGATATATTCCCTCAAAGATAAAAGGAAAAAAATCATATAAGACGGACACTAAAGGAATCATACATATGTTTTTCAAGCATTTGTATTAGCAGCTTTTGTTTTTCTATCTTTTTGTGCTGGAACCACAGTGTGGACCTGCAGACAGCAACTGTACAACACACCAAATAATCATACATGTTTTATGAGCACAAGTGCCCGATGAAAAATTCAACTTTTCTTACCCAAAGACAAAATTGTCATCTTGTCCTGTCCAATAAGGCCTGAAATCATAACTGAGAGGACACAGGTCAGCTATTATTCATTGGAGCTTAATGTATGCACAACAATAATAGTGCTGACAGCTCAAGCCATCACTTCCTAACATCCATCCAGAGTCGCTGAGTTTGAGGGCGTTTCTGATGTGATCCCTCTCATGAACGGAGAACGTTTACAACAGTGTGTGGGAGTGTGTTTGGCTCTTGGTATGGCTCTCAGGAAATAAAAGTCAGAGCTTAAGAACATAGCTTTTGGCTGCTTACTGACACCTGATGTGTGAGAGATTGTGTGTTTCGACCACAACCTCACACACACACACACACACACACCTGATGTGTATGAGATTGCCTCCACTCACCTGCATGCTATTGGCTCCTCTGAGAAAGCACAACCCCTCAGCAGCGACCAGGGCCAAGTTACGTCCCCGCAGGGATGATGGTGCTTATCAGCCTACACAGGCTTGATGTGTTTGTGTGCTGTTGGAAAATCAGGAACACATTCAGAAATTTGTTGCATGAGGCCTTTCTGTTTTCCTCTCAGAAATTGTTCATCACTTCCCGCGTGGATCGAGGTCTGCGAGTCTCTTTTGAAATACCAGAAAAACAGACAGTCGACAGTTTTTAAACTCTGTGCTACTGTGTGCTTAGCTACTGCTGGCTGGCCATACTTCATTTCATGTAGGGTGCCAGGAAAAATCCAGCTTTTAAAAATCATTTCTGATTGGGCCGTGCAGCGATCTCCATGTAATGATATGCAAATGTGCCTCAGACGGAGAAAATGTGTTTTTAGTCCATTGCCACCTTCACAGCAGGCCTGGGAAGCTCAACCTGCTTTGATGTTGGAGCTGTGCTCGCGAGGCGTTCGTGTCGTGTTGGAAGTCTGCATAGGCTCCAATGATACCCACTTAGTTTCATGAATTGTGGAAGTGTTATCACGAGCAGCAAACATCCACCACTTTTGGCATACATGTTGAAAATACTTTGTTTGATCATCTGAATGCAGTTTACTTTATTTATGGGAAGTCTGCTGTAGTTTATTTAAGGTTGACTTTAAATTAATTAATTCAAAAGTTAGATGAAACTGGGGTTGAAGGTAGCATTCAGGTCAACTCCTTCAAGTCTCTTTTTTCTGATATAATGCCGCCTCTGCAGCAACCTTAGAAACCTCTTTAGATCAATGGAGCACAAACTGATTATGAGTACTAAGGCAAATCATCTACAGCCTGTAATACAGCTATATGTGATACAGCTGGTGATATCTCTCATTGTGAGCATTGCCCACATTTCCATGCAGTGTGATGCCTACACAGGCAGCAGAAGCACATACACACAGAGAGAAAGATTTAATAGGAGCTGTTGGCAGGCTCCCCTAAATGCATGAGAAAGGGAGGGTTTACAGCCTCAGTGGGAGTCAACATCTTGTCAGGGTCCATCGGCAGCAAGCCCTCTGCAAGAAGGTGATAACCCCGAGCCTTTTTCTCAGCCAACATGTCCAACTTAATCATCGGTAAGAGTCTGACCGAGAAGAAGAAATGCAAGGGAAGCAAATAAACCCTCAGCCATAACACACAAACTGTATATTTTTGTAGTCCACGTGACGTCATATGTGACACATTCATGAATATTGGATCCTTTTTACGTTAGAAGTAAGTAAGTAAGTAAAGGATAATGATGTTTAGCAAAAAAAATAATCATACATAATTAATTCACTAGAACGCAACATAAAATAGGACATGGGGATAAATCTATAGGCACACTGTAAAAAGCCTTTTTTTTGGGAAATGATCTCAGAAATGTTTGCTCACACATTAATGCACAGAACCTTTTCATTTTTAAAGAACTCTTTTGTGAGGAACTTCAAGAATCCATTAATGAGCGAAAAAAAATAATAAAATTTTTTTTTTTTTTTGCTATATTTTGGTGATTTAATTTTGAAAGAAATCTGTAAATGTCAACACGGGGCGTTACTGAGTAATCCAGTTCACTTTATTAACGCACGTACGAGCCCACAGATATTAATCTTCAGTGAATTTTCACCAATTAATGGAGAATCTGCGTTCGTATACACGGCAGCATCACAGGCTGCAGAGCAGTCAAGGACACAGCCAGCAAATGAGCACACTTTTGTTAAATGAGATTGTTCCAGGGGGAAGGGTTTAAGAAACAAGGCAAGACAGAGCTTGATCTTGCTTGTAGTTCACAGCATTCCACCATGTGCTGCTGTACGGATTGAGCGAACCCATCATGTTACATGACTATCGAAACATTTTATATAATTTATACTTTATACATGATTCATCTCCAGCTATAGAAGAAGGCCCAGTCAGGCTCAAACTGAATTGAAAACTGTCTCACAACACACTGGTTATGATGCTTTGAAAGACACTAGCTCTACACTATTGGATTTGATTATATAGCTTTGAAAAGCAAGAATCAGGTTATTGAATTTGTTCTTGTACCAAGTAGCTGTGAAATGCAGTTTGTCCAGTCTCTTGACTGGACAAATGTTTGAGTCAAAAAGTCCTTCAAATTATAACTCATATAGGTCAGATAAGACCCATAGGAGCAGTGGCTGGTTAAAGGTTATGGAACAGTCATGGTTTGGTTAGGTTTAGGAAAAGACTGTGATTTGGGTTAAAATAAGTTAGATGTAATTGTTTGTGTCTCCATCCACCTGCCATGTTTCAGATGGCTCTCTTTGGCTGTTCCACCCCTTGATTTCTGAGATGGTTTCATCTGCTTTACTGTTCAACATCCAAAGGTGAAAGTGTTTAAGTAAAAGATCTGAATTTCTGTTCTTATAGATACAGATATTAGACGGTTAGGGGTTATATAATAATTTTGCTGCTGTATCTATCAACATTTCAAAAATCGTTTCAAGCTCTGTGACAATACATTTCTGAGATAATCCAGCGGATTTTGAAGGAGTTTATTTCAGATTTAAAGAATCTTCTTAAACCACAGCGCAGCATGTAATCCTTCATTTTATCTGAAAATGTGGAAATCATCCAACTTAGAGATAAATGTTTTTACCAGCAACTGACAATTTCACCACCCAGGATTGGCTTCACGAAAGAAGCAGATTATCAATGTGTGTTTTTGTCTCGAAAGAACAAACTAACATAATGACAGGGACTCAAATATTACCAAGTGGAATCCTTTTCATTGACACAACACTGTGTGCTCACACTGAGACTGTAAAAGAGTCAGCCTCATGCTGAGGTGATGGACTACAGGCGCATTCTGCAACATTAATCACTCTTGGGAATCCAATGAATAATTTCGGCTCTCTTCTTATGCGGCTCTCTTCAATGTAATTCATTATTGATAACTATCATCAAACAGCGATAGATACCTGCTAGTTAAAGAGACCGTCTTTAGCGCGCAAATGGCCTGGAACCACCACAAACATTCATTATAGGTTCGATACAATAAATCATCTCCGGAGGTAAAGTGGCTGCGCTGCTCTTTGAAGAGCACCGCCTTGAGAACAGTTCAGCTTACCATCTGTAAAGTCAGTAGTTCTTTTTATTACTTGTCTCATTTGTTTTCAATGAGACAGGTAATCAGGCCTGAAGATGAAATTGTTGCAGTAAAGGTGGTTATTTTAAAATGGCCACAGGGTCCAGTGAATGCCAAGGCTTTTTACACATTTAGGCTTCATATCCTGATTATAGCCTGCTGGGAAAGGTATGGAGCTTAGTTACCATGGCGATGTACTCTGCTTAAAAGGGAGCCAATGATAAAAAAAAAAAAAAAAGTTAAAAAGTCAAAACCCACAAAACACAATTCATGAGAGAAAACACATTCAGGCAAATTGTGTGATAAATGGAGAAATGTTTATTCCTTTAAACTACTGTGTACTTTGTGTTATTTATCTTTCTTTCATTTTTTAAATTTATTTATTTACTTTTTTTTAGAAGTGCTGTGTCACTTGAACTCGAGAGATCTATTGCAGCTTCAAGACGAACACTGTATTGTTATGATTAATTTTTTCCATAGTGTTGATGTAGCATAATGTGAGTTTCCTCACATTAATACAAATTTAATTGTTTAATTGATCATTTATTATTTTGTGGTAACAACTCAGTTATCTCTCCAGGACCAACTGAAACTTTGTCATAGTGAATGGCAGGATTTTGAGTCTATTGTGTTTTCATGATGCACTGTAATCAGCAAATTCCTAAACTATTGCAACCCTGTCTCTTAGAAATCACATTCACATTCTACTAAACTGTTTTCCCAGTTACGCTGGGATCATTTGGGTAAGAAGGCAATTTTGGTTAAATGTAAATAAACAGGTTGTGGCTGAAATCACTGTGAACTGTTTCTGTATTAAACCACTCCACAATCTTTCCCTAACCTTAACCAAGCGCTGAGAGTCTAAACATAGCCATAAGGTTTAATAATACTGTGGTCACCATAAGTGGATATTGTACTGCAAGATCAGTCATTTTGGTGGAAAACAAATACATTTTACTGATACATCTCATTATCAACATATCTGCAATTTATATGTAAATTAATAATAGAATCTCATTATATTAATAGGAATCCAGTCGGGTTTCCTATAAAACCTATTTGCTGTTGCAAATTAGTTGTAAATAAAAATAATTTCTAGGAGACAGGGTTGACTGCTGAGATGTTAAGCCTCTCCCATTTGTCTAAGGTCATGTGTCACCAAGAGCCAGATCTTCACTATAACAGGAGCCTGTATGAAGCCCCCAAGTGAGGAGAATCTGATGCACCTCACGTGAACAGTTACACTGCCATTTTATGGTTTTTCATCGTGTCTTTTATTGATCATAGGTCCCAATAAAAAAAAATGTCTCAGTAATATTGCATTCTGCCTCTAACAAGAACAATCTTAACGGTATCATGCGTAGAGTTTCCAAAAGCATCTGCATTTTGTCCTTTCCAACCCCAACAAAGGATGGACTTTGGCGTCAGATGAACATAGACATCAGCAGTCTGTGAACATCAGACAGAAACGGGTCACAGCTCTGACAGTGAAGAAATCAAAGTCACTGACCAGGAGTCAATGAGCAGATGAAGGAAGATCAGAGGGAACATTAACACCTGACCCGCAGGTCAAAACTTCCACTTATCCAATTAAATGTAGATATTTAATTGGATTACAAGACTGACTGGCTCAAATATTGGTACAGATGTTAATGTTCCCTAGAGCAGGGGTATTCAACTAAAATTTTAAGGTCCAGTGAGAGAAAATTTCCTCAAGCGAAGGAACATCATAATGTCAAACATTATGAATTATGAATATATATACACACACACACGCACACACGCACACACACATATATATATTGAAGTAGCCTCAAAGAAAAACCTTGTGTTTTGTCTCATAGTGGCGTTTCACATTGACACTCTTAATGAGCGCCACGGTCTCTGAACATATGAGCCACACTGGTTTTGTGCTCCCAGTGGGAAGAATGAACATAAATGATTGGCATTGGATTATGTAGGAAAGAAAAACATAAAACATGAACCTGCTCATCATAGAGGCCTATCTAATGAACTCTGAGATTGCTGAAACCTTCCCTAAGAGAAAGTACTAGTTTGAACCTTAGAAGTATGTAAGGGGTCTTTACATAGGGTTGTAAGTGTAACTGTAGTTCAAGGTCTTATCAGGTTAAAAATGTTTTTCTTATGAGGGCAAGTTAAAAATACAAAACAGTATAATTTTACTAAGACCTCCATTTCTGGGGGTGCAGTTGTCACAATAAAACACAGTAATTTAGCTTTTGGCCTCTGAAGAACAGCTTCACAGAGAGTTGGCTTTGATAAGCATCTTGTGTTCTACCAAACTTCTACTAGACAGATTTGACAGCATTCCCTCAAAGAAAAAAAACTTAGTTTGCAGGTTTTCTGCTAATGGTAGCCGACACTGGCTCAGGCACCAGTCTGTGTGAAATTGGGTTGAAATGTGTTGCCTGGAATTGCATTGGTGTGTGTATGCAACAACAAAGTCTGTGTAAAGTGAGGCTGACTTTGGTAACATTGCCTACATTTGGTGAAAAGGGGACTGAGCCATTGTTTACTCTTTGGGGTTGAAGTGATGGATCACGGGGCTGTCCATCTTTTTAAAGAAGTGCTTCTATATCAGATGTTGAAACAGTTCGAGGTTTTCTTCAAACTGCAGTGTGCACAGTTAAGGTAGAGCACAGATGCTGCTGCCACTTCACTTTTCTCAATTTGTTATCGACCTGAAGCCCTGAGGGTCTGTGAACGCACTTTGCAATACAACAAGCTGCACCGATGTTGTTATTTATTTTCTTTCATGTTTATGTGAATATGAGACACAAGTTTAAATGGCCACAGAGAATGAAGATCATTACTGGGGTCGGCACAAATCATTCAGCCAACAAATTACAACATATATACTGTATATTTTTAGATTTTTCTCCATAGCACACATTGTGATGTTTTATTTTTCTATAATCTTGTTTCATCTCATACATTTTGTCCCCTCCATGTTTTGGTTGTGTATTTTTTGGACAGAAGCACACGTGTGGAATGGAGCCAAAACTCAATGTAATTGGTCAGAAGTTGAACCAGAAAGTACTGTGAGAGTGACAAGCTGAGCCAAAGTCAAAGATGTTTTGAGCTTGCGAGGATCAGCATGGAACAGGGTTTATGATCCTGCTATGATCCGGTTAGAAGTCTCTCTTAATATAAGTGTCCTCAGCATCCAAAGCGCCATGACCACTTCCACACGTAAGATAACACTGATTTTTGCAGAAGGGACAAGGTGAACTTGAAAATCCTTTTCAGTGATAATTTTCTGAGAGCATCACTAACAGTCTGAAGGACCTAAGACTCTAAACTGAGAGAGTCTGTGTAAGGCTTAATTACCTTGAAACAAAGAAGAATAGTGTTAACTTGATGAGTGACTGGCCTAATTCGACATTATGGAAATAATATACACCTGCATCTGGAAACTTTCTTTCTGCCTGAACAGCTCACATGCAGTTGTCTGGCCTAAGAGTCATTTGTGATGGTCTCATATAATGGCTTCAACACTTGTTTGTACTACATGTTATTTGTTGTACTTTTATTTTATTCCACATGCACATATGCTATGTTAGATTGAATCTATCTATATTTTTCCAGTTTCCTTGGTTGTGTGTATGTTTGGACAAATTTAGCAGGCCTTTATTTGAAGTGACAGAATCAAATCAATCTGTGGATGGTCTCTAGGCATCAAGCTGTACTGTAATCTGTTTAAATGTTTGTGTATTTACTGACCATGGGGCATTTTTTTTTTGTATGTCACAGAGGAATACAACACATAGAAAAAATAATGGAGCAGTAGACTACATTACCCTAACAACACTGCGTTTGCGCTTCACTACGGCAAGCAGGAGGCGGGTCGTTAAGCCTTCGGGCACACGAGTGTGAACCTCAGTAGTCGAAAGAAAAAGTTTTGTGCAGGTGTCAGTTTGTCTTAGTTAAGATACGGTGAGAGTTTTTGTCGCCGTCAACTTTAAAAGCAGCTTTAAGAAACGCACTCACACTAGACTAGAACGACCACAGCGGCAGAAAAGTTAGCGGTGCAACAAGCTAAAAACAGCTAAGCTAGCTCCATCTCTTCACATGGTTCACTGTCTTTTCTGAGAGCGAAGTGGAAGCAGCGTCTTAGTTACTAACGTCAAGTTGCATGTGAACGAGCAGTAAACAATGTAAGACCATGGTAGTCTTGAGAGAAGGCTTGTGTCCTGGACTGGATGAGGATTTAGTGCGGGACCTGCGTGCTGCTGATATTAAAACAGGTCAGTGTGTTTGTACGCTTGTGTGCGTGTGTTTGAGGATGTTTCATCAAAACTGACGAGCGCTGACAATCCTGTGTTTTTTTGTTTTCACAGTGGAGGACCTGGTCTCATCTGACATTGAGGACCTTGCTCAGAAATGTTCTGTGTCATATAAGGTATTTATGTCGGACAGGAATTAATCGTGGAGCTCATTCACTGAGGTGAAAGACCCTGAAAACTCTGCACGTCAAAGTAAATACCCAGGGAATCTCCCTGTACAGACTAGATTGTCCCTGTCCAGTTCAGCCACATTCACCCCACGTATTATATTAAACCCTCCAAATCCATGAGGCGTCTAAAAAGACAGTCAGAAGTGTAGTGCGGCCTTATAAAGGCCCTTAAACTAAATAAATTCCTCACAACATATAACAGCTCTTCATCTATGACAAATTTCGTTATTTCCTTGAAGTAAATCAAATTTGTAGCTTTCTTTTTTGTGGTGTTAGAAATAAATTAAAGTAAAAACAAAAGACACCCACGTTTTATACTTGGCATTAAACAGTGAAGAGTGGGAGGTTTAGGCCCTGACCAATATTATGTTGATCTTAGACACACTTTCACCCACACTCAGCACGAGTTTCTTCATTGTGGGCCTGTAATTTAAAAAAATGGCATGCTTAATGTAAACAGACCTCCCAATGGGCTTGTTATATATAATCATGGCAAGCCAGGTCATCTGGTGTAGAAGTTGTTTCACAACAGAGGTTCAAGTCAAGTTCTGTGTTCTTTTCTGGATGTTTAATTGAAATTTTACCCACTCAGCCTCAGCCGCACTCAACTAGATTATATGTTTTACTGTAGAGTACAGTTTTATTCAGAAGTTTTGGCACCCCTGGGGAAGTGATGTATTTTGTTGATTTGTGAAGTAAAAAGAAGTAAATACTGTCCCTGCATCAAATAGACTGAACCTTTCTTCACGGGGTAATGTGCTGTTAAGCCTGAACTCATTAATACTTGTAACACAGGCCCTGAATTGTCATTAGGAACTGTCAGCTGATGACATTTCGAAAGCTGATAAATTCTCTGACTCTTCAAACCTTGTGTTAACACTCAACAAACGGCCTCCTCAAAGCGTCTGACTGAGGAGCTGAAAAGTAAGCTAATTGATGCTTATAAACGAGGAGAGGCTGTTAAAAAGATATCAAAGCACCTTTGGCTTGAAATTTCCACCATCTGAAATATCAGTAAGAAAGTGGTAGTGGAAAGAGAACTGATAAAACAAGATCTGGAAGACCAAGAAAATGTTCAGGTCTGCTGGGCAGAAAAGCAAAACAAAAATGCATATGACAGCACAGGAGCTGCAGGAGTGTTTAGCTGACACATGGGTGGTGGTGCACTGTTCCACTGTTCACTGCTGATGCACATACATGAAAGAGTCATGAGGAGGAAACCTTACCTGCAACCCCATCACAGAAGTCAAAGTCCGAAGTATCTGGAGAAGCCAGTCTGTCATTTTGGAAAGTGCTGTGGACAGATGAAGTTAAAATTGAGCCACAATCACCAGAGGTGTGTTTGGAGGAAAAAACAAAAAACAGGAGCAGCATTTGATG
This sequence comes from Toxotes lorentzi, assembly GCA_037833715.1. Lineage (NCBI taxonomy): Eukaryota > Metazoa > Chordata > Actinopteri > Toxotidae > Toxotes > Toxotes lorentzi. The sequence goes on along the minus strand of JBBMJY010000004.1, from coordinate 19,737,519 downwards.
AAGAAAACAACTCATCACCTGTTAAACATGGGGGTGGAAAAGTTCTGCTTTGGGGTTGTGTGGCAGCCAGTAGCACAGGTAGGGGGATGAATGGATTCTACTAAATATAAATAAATTCTGGATCCAGATGTCATGCAGTCAGTCAAGAAAGTGAAAGTGAGAAGAGTTACTAAGTTCTGGCTTCGTATACGTTTACACAGTTTAACTTGTCTCTATTTTTTAAGTTTATGAAATAAAAAATAAGCACCTTTAATGTCTGTTTGCTGCAGGGGTTGTATTTACTTCTTTTCACTCCAAAACTCAACAAAAATATGTAATGTGTCCAGGGGTGGCCAAATGTTTGCATACAACTGTGATAGAGAAGTCACATGGCAGAAAATCAAAGTGGTATTTTATATAAAGCAGTTATATGTGCAGTGAGGAATAAACAAAAAAAAAAGAAAAGTTTTTAGCCATCAGGAAGGCAAAACTAAAACAACTCCTCATTGTGTCAGCTACTGAGTCCTTCATTATCAGTTTGAACCCACAAAGAGAGACCAGCTCTTTCAGTTTTAAATTGTTTTGCAGTGAGAACCGTGAAGAGAGAGTGCAGAGATCATGAAAGAAATTCTGGCCAGCTCAGTTGTGACCTTACGGGCAGATAACAGGAAACTATTTTTTCTATCATCATATTTCCCAGCAAACTTTTTCTGAGACATTAGAGTGCAAATAATCAGGAAGGAGACCCAGAAGGGCCTTTTAGATAAAAGTATATCAGTGAATAATTGTGTGAGTGGACAGGGAATAGAAGGCAGCCCAGGCAGTACTGGTAAAAAGATGAGTGAGAGATTTTCAGTCAGTGTCTGTACATGCAATCCAGACCTAACTTACATGTTTTGGATGCAGGAGTTGTGTGCCACCATGATCGAGGTGGTTTGAGTTGAAAGTGTTAAAGATACTGTATCACCACAGCATCAATCAGAGCATTTCTCCCCATGACATAATTATTTTTTTTGGATATTCTTTTTCCGTCGCTGCCTGTAGCAGGTTCAGGTTTATGCCAGTGACCGTGTTAGACTTCCTGACCTGCTTGTTCAGCCTGTAGACATCCCCTGAGCTGATAAGGAGGATCCTGGTCAGTCAGACTCCTGCTGCTGATTTGAACCATTGTTGTGCACACTCAAAGGGTAGGATGTCAGTGTTAGGTCATCTGCATCAACATGTTTATTTTGACTAACGCAGCCTCCCACAGTTCAATTAAAGCTGGACACGGCAAGGTTGTTATTTAAAAATACTTGCGTCTTATGAGGATACATCCTAAACTGGGGCGGCTGAATTTACCTTATTCCACTAAATAAATTTCTGCTTTTGGACTTGAACTGAGGCAGGAAATCCTCTCTGCCCAGAAGGAGAGACTAATCAGAATGTAAGTCTGCTAAACATCTCTAAGTGCTGTTTCCACAGAAAGCTGGACTCTCTAGCATTTGATGTTTCCCCTCCTCTGATCCCTTTTAATACAAAACCTGGTTAGTGAACTTACAATAAGCAGTGTGTTCTCATGCAGTAGACTCATGTCATGTTGTAAATTCCAGTGGGATGCACTTGTGCTGTCTTGTATTAGGTACATCCTAGAGACAATCACATACTTATTTACCAAAAACAGAAAACCAAATATCCCATGAGGCGACCCTGTTCGTCATGACCTGATTGGTCGTTTGTTTATTTGCCTCCGGCAGTCGTGCTCCCTTTGGTCGTGCACCTTGAATGGATGACCAAACCTAGAGAAGAGACGTATCCCTGTAGTTCCTAATCATTTGGACAGTACTGCTCCCTCCAACCACACCTCCCTCACCTCATCTGTTAGATCAGGAGGCAAAGGGCAGAGTTTTTGCCTATTAAAATATCCAGACACACACCACTGATCAATGATATCCCTCTGATAGCCAGTACAACCCTCAAGCTAATGCTCAAGTGCAGTATTGTCTGACTGTGGAGTTAGCTGGATGCCTCATACCACATTTGATCTGATACGTTTATGTATATGCCTCAAGTGTAGGAAGAGTCATCAGAAAGTGTTTTGATAGTGAGTTTTCCATTTAAATACTTGAATGCTTTTCTGACATATAACTGACAGATACCATGAGATAAGAGAATAATTAACACAGGCCCACAGAATTAGAACTTGGAAAATGTATTTTTTGCTTCACTGGGTTTTAAAGTTCCGTGTTCCTGTGGAAAACGATGTCTGTTTCAAAAGCTCTTGTCTCAGAATGAATATGCAAGCTAATTGATTGGCAACTGAAAAGCCAATCCGGTAACAATTACTATTCTCTGCCATCACTGTTTGGGATCCCAGGGATCTCAGAGTGAACTGAGACGTTTTGTATTTCTTGTTCCTGGTGATTAAGAAAGCAAAAGTATGTGATTTTATTTTTTTTTAATTCATTTACTTACTAGTTTTTTTAAATAGCGACGGGGAGATGAAGCCTTGTTGAAGCAATGAAACTTTCCAGCCAGTTGTGTGGAAATTAGGTTCATTTCCTGAGCAAAGACAAAGATGTTAATAGTACAACACAACTTAAGCAGTAAAGATAACTGAATAACAAAAAAACATCAAGATAAACTGAAGCACACAGTTATACATTATAGTTAGATGTTCTGTTTCGTCTAATGCGAGTGTGTAGGTGTGTGTGTCAGCATGTGTGAGAGACTGTGGACAACCATTTTCCTTTATGCAGCTTTGTGTAAGAGCTGGAGGAAGAGAAACGAGACACAAGAAAAACAAATGGCAAAATGTGACGGTCATGGACGTTTTATTTTTCTGGCACGGACTGAAAAAAAGAATCAGATTAATCTGTAATGAAAGTAATTGCTAGTTATATAATAAAATAATAAAATCATTACCCATAATGAAGGCTTTGATAAGGTGCCTGAGCACAAACTGTTCTGCGTCCTCAACGTATTCTTCAAAACTGCAGCGCAGTAAGTTTTCTAGTGAAGCTTCAGTATTTAAATGTTAACCAGATGAGATGTGAGGGCACAGAAAAAGCAGACAATGTGGGCATGGTGACATTTTTTTCAAAAAGCCTCCTAATCGCATCAAAACAAGCCAAATTTTTACCTTGTGCCTTTGGATTATAAACATAATGGCCCAATTGGGCAGAAAAGTACCCCAGCCTGTCAGCGCTGGCCGGAGCAGTACATGTGTTGTGGCTGATCCATGCAGCAGTTGTATGAGCCTCATATGCTGTAGTTTTTGTGTTTCAGGCTCTGTTTGCCATCCGCCGAGTGCTGCTGGCCCAACACACAGCTTTCCCTGTGTCAGGCGCTGATCTGTATGAGGAACTATTGAGCTCAACAGCCATCCTCTCCACTGGAAATCCCAGGTAAAGACAATTCTGCACACACAGCAGAGCACACTGCTTTGTCTTTCGCGGGCCGGGGGATTTAACGGTGGGCTCAGTGCCACAAGAGCTTAAAGGAAGGTTCACCTCCAAAACCAAATATGTATTTCTAAGGACAGTTCTCCATATATTGAATTAAAAGACACTTCCCAGTGTTCAGTTTAGAGGCAGAAGGATTTTTGTGATGTTTGTTTAACCATATAGGGGCTTCTTCATCACTTCCACCTGATATAATTTCAAATTAAAGTCTCTGAGGTGTTGGTCTGCAGTCACGATAGTTTTATTTAAATCGAAGGACATGATGGTTGATGAACAAGGACTTCTAAGCACCTCCAAAGTCCAAATTAATTTGGAAACTAAAACCACCTTTGTTGGAGCAGGGGATAGTTTTGTTATGTTTGCTGTTGTTGGCCTTCATGCTTCACTTGAGAGTACAGACTTTGCACAGTCACACGATAACGTGAAATCAATAGAATCGTACATTACCAAAGATGTTTGTAACCAGAATCCTCTGCATCGACCGATTTTATCAAACTAAAATCTTTTCAGTGTTGTTAGAATTGAATTTCCATCGAACTGTGCTGGCAGAATATGCATCTGGAGCGTATGGCTGCTGTAGTTAAAAATACAGAAGAGCAATAGAGTGTTTTAGAAATGGCCCGTGTGCTACTTTCCTGCTCTGAGGAAACATTTTAGCAGCTAAAGCCGACTCCTGTGCTCGTTGTTCCATTTGGCTCATGAACGCAGCCTAAAGTGGCTTCTGATATATCAGCTGCATTTACTTGGCCCCCAGCTTGACTACTTTCCGCCTGACTACTTTCCACTAAAAAAACAAACACCACTGATAAGTTCTTTAAAGCATTTTTTGTGGTACATCAGAAAATCAAAATTTAATGACTTGAAAGAAACCAGAAATTCCCTCTGATACCAGCATGGCATTGTATTACAGCAGCACTTACAGTTAACCTGCAAAGCTGAGACACAGCATCCCATGAAAGCTTACCAGATAGATATGTGCTGGCACCACAAGACTGGGTTGTCTGTATCCAGTCATAGCACAAAGCACTGCAGAAAATATCTCACTTTTGGAAGGGAAATACTCTTTAGCCAGGACACAGACTGCTCTGGACAAATCTATGAAATAGCATAATTTATTGGATGGTACCTTTTCTCCAGTTAAACTCACTGTTTCAGCATAATTAATGACCACAGGTGTTTTTTTTTCTCTCCATGGCTCTTTTTAAGTGGTTTCCATGAATTAGTTAGTGCTTCGGATTAGTGATATGAAACTGAATCAGCCATGTGAGGAAAGCCGGCGTGATTTGTGTGTGTCTTGGTTGCGCTCTGCTGGTGAAAGAGTGAAGTGATGAATGATGCTCTGCTGTCCACAGTGTCACACTTTGTGCAGTCAGTGTGATGTGTGGTTTTACGCACCGGCAGCGTAATGAAGCGCATAATTAGTTGTCAGTTTATTTAAGCACACTAACCCAGATAAAACAGCCCTGAAATGAATCCTACCTGCATAAATTTTATAACGATCAGTTTTTGTTGAAGCAGTTTTAGGGAGGTGTTGATTCAGCTGCATGGTGTTTCTAATATTTTGTATATTTAGTCGAGAAAATATGTCCCTCAAACAGTTTCAGTTTCGGTCGGATTTATTGCGGGACTGTTGTATTAGACTGGATTAGTTTTAACTGATTGGGCCTATTAAACTGGCAGCAGAGTGTATAATATGTAGAGTATTTTAGCTGCTCTGAGAGACTGTAATCTGTTGGTATGCAGCAGGATACTTCCTGCTCTCCTCTAAACTAGTTTTCTGGGCTGATCACCTGCATAGGAGAGAAGATCTTGCTGGTCACTGCTTCAGGATCAGTGAACTGGTGATGGAAAACATGATTCATTATTCATAAATTCAGCCTGAATGAAATGATTCCAATATTTCAGTATTTACATTTTCTTCTTCATTCTCACTGACAAAGCTCAGTTGGTAGAGCATGAGACTCAATCACACGGGGTTGTGGGTTTGAGCCCCACTTTGGGTGGCACCGCTTCCCATGGGCCCACCACCCATGGGAGGTGCCGTAGGCCTTAGGTGCATCGTGGACTGGGCGGCAGTTGCCCCTGTGACCTGGTCTTGGACCCAGAGAAGCAGTAGATGATGACATGACATTCACACTGACGACAGTGAAGCGTAGACTTTTCCTACCAAAGCCTAAAAAAAACTGTACATACTTTTCAACTTTCCCTTTCTTCTTCCAGCTGTTTGATATGTGCACTTAATGTGAGTCCTCAGTCCAGAGAATTATAATAAGAACTTAATAGGAATAATATGGTGTTATTTCATCCAGCTAATAGAAATGTCACAAGTTTATCAAAAATGCTCAAAGAAAACCTTTCTGCTATAACACAATAACCAAATGCTTTTTTGAAGCTTTATACTTGGCATGGACACAGAAACCTTTCACAGACTGTCAGAAAGTTTTGTACTACTACCTAACTGAATGTACTTGAACTGTATTCTCATTATTATGACCACAATAGCAACTGCCTCATTATATTTCAAGAAGTATGTCTGCACGAAATCACTGGAAACACACAGATGCAACTTCAATTTCAAATATTTCTATCGCAGTGTAAGTAACAAAACACAAAAGTACTATAGTAATATGTACCAAGATTCCCAGAATTAGCTTTTTTTGCTTTGAACGCCTCCTTTGTGAATTTACCTCCACGTCCCCTGTCGTTCACACAGACATCCGTCCCGCTCTTTTTCAGACAGAGGCCGAACTGAGGGGCTGCATAAAGGGTCAGTATAAGATAAATAAAATGCGCATGCTATGTTCCCATTAAATTACAGTCCTGGTGCTGGGTGTGGCCACTTACAGTAAATATGTGCACACAGGAAAGTGAAATTGTCTTCAGAAGCGGTCTCCATCTAAAGCAAACCAGACTCAACAACAAAATCTGAGCCTCTTCACTGCTTACGGTTCAATTGCACACTAAGATGAAAGCCTTTACGTCCAAGGACTGCACAGTATTTTGATTTCAATGATGACGGCAGCCCATGGAAAATTCAGAATCTGTGCCTTTTCAAGGACAATCACGTTCATCCTTCTGAGCCCTTACAAGAGTGCAACCTGATGTTTTCATCAGCAGAGCGACCCTCTCTGCGCCATTGTCAGAAATGGCTGGAATAATGCAAGCATGTCCGTCCCCAACAGTTCTCCTCTTGACAATCATGCTGAGTGTGATGAGAACCCCTATCAACCAATCACAGGCTTCCAGTGATGCTTAACCTTCAAGCTGGAGGACATGGGCTATGTAGATTTAACTGTAAGGCTGTCACATCCATCATTACACAATCAGGCAAAGATGATGCGATTCCACTAACTGTACAGATCACTGGCCTGAATGTCAGGTGATCAAGACATTCCCATACTGAAAGATCAGATGGTCGAAGCTTTATGAGAACAAATATCGACTTTGTTGATGACGATCAAAGTAAAAGTGCACAAACAGCATTCGTTCCTCTAGAGCTTCAGAAATGCCCAGATTTCTTCACCTGTGCTGAAGGATATACATGCAGTTTGGTAAAAATAAACCTAAAACTCTCAAATGCATCAGTGTTTGATGTTTTAACTTCTAAGGGATTTTTCCAAGTTAAAATACAGTATTAGATGAATTAAATTATCATTTAAGTCAACATAAGTAAATGATCAGCAGCTGACAGTGTTTGGTGCTCAGTGCTACTGATGTATTTCAGTCAACACTGAAAAGACTGAAACCAAAACAACAAAGACGTATTTCTCAGTTAGGATTGAGAAGCAGGAGAAACTATCTTTTCTAAATGCAAATCCTCTTTGCACAGTTTTGTTTTAATTATATCCTCAGTGTTACTCGACATTAAACAAGGGAGTTTTTATGTAAACAATATTATATGGTTATGCTATAGCCACTGCTTGAAGGATTACATCATTGTTTCTGAAAGATTAATTGGATTTGTAGAATAAGGTTAAGATGAAATGAAAATTTTATTTGCTGTTTACAGGTGAATGTGAAACTTTCATCCACGACCTTGTTTTTTTTGTTGTTGTTTTTTTTTTTTTAAAACCACATCTACACCATCACATCAGTCTAGCCTCTGCTCTCTGAGCTCAGGAGGAAATTAATTGACCCCTCGTGATTTATTGCTTTAGTTTCTTGCGGTGTCAACACATAAAGGGAGCGGATACACTCAGGTGGAAGAGGTCAAGTATAAATGACCTGAGGTGTATGAAGGTGGAACTCGGAGAAGATTTACCTGTGCAGCAATAAAGAAACCATAACAAGACTGACAAGGTCATGAATCCTGGACCCTCCCTCACGCAGTATATCCCTGTCAATAAAGATAAAGTATCCATCTCAGCGTGTTCCTGCACGAGTTCGAGGCTGTTGTGGATGTTGCATCTGCTTTCAGCTGACAGAACAGTTCCTGGTAATAGTCCTCAGCCTATAACACTGGAAGAAATAGATCATGTAATAAAAAAGAGAGAGTGAAAGGGGAATTAATTGAACACCTCAGTGTTAAAGAGCAACGCTTACAGAAGATTCATATCTGAGCTTCAAAAGTTTTATTCTTGACCTTGGAAACACTTGTTCGACAAAATGATCTTACATGAAGGTCGGTTTACGAAGCTTGAACAGGTGGTCATGTCTAGGGGGAAATCCTGTCCTGACCACCTTATTCAGCTGCACTGGCTACAGCATAGAAAAGCCAATACTGCAGATCAACACGTACAAGCTAACATCTGCAGTCTGCTACAGGCCAAGCCATGTTTCGATAAGTTTGCCACAGTTCAGCACAAAAAGTCAAGATCATTCCTGTCTTCACTAATCATTCATTCAATCTTAAAAACAACAAGAACAGAATAATTGATTACAACAGTAAGTGTGTATAAAAGAGAACATTCTGTGCATATAACAGCATATTTTATTTCACTTCGCTTTGTTGGAATGATATTTTTTGATTTTGCACCATAGATCTTCAATAGACACACCTATTAGACTTGTGACTAACAAACAATGACCCCTACGCACACCGACACACAGACGCACACGTTCCCCCTGCAGGTGATTAATGAAAAGCCAACTATTTTTGATAGATTCCATTTGAAAGACGCAGCTGGTGGCTGAGCTTGATAAGAGGCAATCAAACAGCAACTGAAATTAGGAATTGGCCAAACGTTTTAAGAAGAGTGTGAAACCCGATGCAAGCTTCGTTTGTATTATGTTTACCCAACTGCAGTTTGTGTTGGATCTACAGATGCACTTGGACTTAATAGTTTATTACATGGGATGGCAGTTGTGAGTAATGAATTGTACCTTGTTTTTTTGCAGCTTAGATAAACTGCTGGATTCAGGCTTGTATACTGGGGAGATAACAGAGCTGTCTGGAGGCCCAGGAAGTGGCAAATCTCAGGTGAACATTTCCTACCGTACCTCTCTCGATAATTTCAGTCTCATAAATTCACTCTTTTTAGAATCCCCCCTTTTTCTATAGAATAATAAAATGTACTCTGTCGTAGTTACAGTTTAACCAACACAAATTATCCATGCTTTCTTTAATAATTCCCTGGGTTCTTGTTGTGTCTTCTAGGTGTGTTTTGGTGTCGCAGTGCACATTTCTTACCATCTGAAACAGAGTGTAATTTATATTGACACGACAGGAGGGCTGACTGCCAGCCGGCTGCTTCAGATGCTGCAAGCTGAAACAAGTAACACAGAAGAGCAGGTGGGTTGACAGGAATTGAGCTGTAAACACATATCACATGGTGTGTAACCTCAAATAATGTGAAACAAGAAGCTATGACTTTACAGATGGAAGCTCTGCAGAGGATCCACATCTTTCGTCTGTTTGACATCTACTCCTTACTCGACTGTCTGTACAGTCTTTGCGGTGGCGGGCTTCAGCAGGTTCGTTTGCAGTTGTTTGTTTTGTTTTTTTTTCGCTTAATATACACCAACAATGCCGCTGCACCCAGGGAATCTTTGAGAAAGGCGGATCAGATTTTCAGCAATCTAATTTTGTCACATTTTGTATTAGGCATCTGTTGGCGGTGGCTCTGCCAAGGCAGTGATTGTGGACTCGGTGTCAGCTGTTATCTCTCCTCTACTGGGAGGAAAACAAAATGAAGGTGATATCTCTTTCTGCTAGCCCATCATAGTCCATCATACCTGAGGCTGTTTACACCTGAGCCTATAAACTCTAAATGTCTGTCATGAATCTGTTAAAAAAAAATCACAACAGGGTTCACACGCATATAAGGCATCATATCTAGTCACACAAGTGAAAAATAACTAAAACATAGTCAAGACAACATTATAACAGAAACACTATGTACGTCAACAGTGCACAAACTAACCTTCCCACAACTTCTGTGCCTCCAGGGATGTCCTTGATGATACAAGTGGCAGGAGTTCTTAAGATGATGGCGAAGGACTTCAACGTTGCAGCTTTAGTAAGGATGACACAGCCCTTGATGTGTGCTGCTCTGGATGCACGATGCATTTCCAGTGTCAATCTAAACCCTCCACAAACTTCTCACGCTTCCTCTTGTAACTGCTTTAAGACCCAAAATGAAAACTAAACTTTGTTTGGGTAAGCGAACAAAATCAAGATAAAAACGTGATGTTACTCATTTCTGACAGCTGAAGGTGTAAAACAAAAACACCTTTGTTTGTTCAGGTGTATGACTGGAGGTTATAATTATGTTTAAAAAAAAAAAAAGAAGAAGAAGAGCTAATCACATTAAAAAGCATGCACCAAAGAAATTTTGCCTTCACCTCAATGATGTGTGATAATCCTGAGAGGGCAAAAAACAACTAAAAACAGGATGGTGTCTGGACCTGCAGGTAACAAACCATGTAACGAGAAGTGGCAGCGGGGAGGTGCAGCCAGGCCTTGGTGTATCGTGGAGTCACATCCCCAGAACCAGAGTCCTGCTGGAGCGAGTAGAGAAGGCCGTGGCTGTCGGCCGCCCCAGTTTGCGCTCTGCAACATTGATCAAGTCTTCTAGACAGGTACGACAGGCAGCATTGACTTGCACATCATCTGCTGTAGCTCAGTATTGATTGTGTTAAGGGGGTTTCATTCAGAGGCAAATGTGAAAACGTCTTGGTAAAATGGAGACTTTGAGCCTGTGCCTGCTGTTTTAAAACAGGTCTGGTTTCATAAAGAAGCCCTTTATTTCATTTTAATGGCAGCTTCCAGCAAGATTTCCAGAAGAAAAATATACCAATCTCATCCTAATTCACCAAGACAAGCTGTAACAAAAAATAGTGTGTCATTCTCCTGATGTAGACACGGGACACGCAGCTGTTTACACAAAAACAATTCCAGTGTCATGTACTCACACTTGTCCTGCAAGATGAGATCCACAAGATGTGACAAAATGCAAAACCCTGACTGAGCACTCAAGCTGAGTTGGACCTGACCTCGATAAAAGTGCAACTATACTTTTCAAACAGTCGCCTCTGGCTGCTGATTGAAGCCTCGTGCAGACGTAAAGCCTCATCACTGCTCAGTAAAAGTCCATCTTTCTTCAGTGCTTTAACTCACCAACATTTGTTTATAAACAATTCTACAGATAACTTATATTTCAATCACAGCTGTGTGTATAAAACGTTTATTTTTATCCTTGCTTAAATAACTGTCCACATTAATTATGCATTTTTTGTTTTGCCGTTATAAAAGAAGTCCATCAGATGAAACAAACAAGTGCTTTGACGAGTCACATTCAGAATGAACATAGTCAAAATGAATGTTTTATATTGCAGCAGTGTTTTTTTGGGGGGGCGGGGGAAACTAGGTCTAAATCAACCCTGTCGTCTGCTCTGCTTCTCAGCCTTGTCACATCAAAGAAGAGTTTGACTTGCAGTGGCGGAGTCGCTCTAAAGAAGGACCCTCAGGAAAGAGAAAACTGGATGAGACCGATTCCTGACGAGAGCCAACTATAATCCTCTGCCAAAACATCTGACCAAAGGTAAACGCTTCTGGACCAAATTTGCAAGAAAATGTGTCTTTGAAGCACTATGAAATACTTTATAATTGGAATTAAGTGTAGCAGTTATTCAAATCAAAAAGACTGTTGCTACAAAATTGACCCATTTAGCTCATGGCACTGGCTGTGCATATACCTCTGAGATGCTCTGTCAGTCATCTGCTGCAGCATTAATATTATGACCTGAGATTTCTTTTTACCTGTTTTGAGGAGGGAGGAATATGGATGCGAGCAAGTTCTTCCTCCTGTGTATCTTTCAGGCCTTTCAGGGGAAACAGAGCAGGTTCAAGTGGATTTTGCTCCTTCACTGCTTTAATACATTCAAACATTTAATTAAGCCACCTCATAGCCTAAAGTATCCCAGGGATAAAAGGCAAATCTGAATTATCCCTGAAAGGGATTCAAATGCAAGAGACTGCAGTAAAAAATAAAGAAAGAAAGAAAGAAATTCAGCATCTCATCCAGTTGTAGAGAGTCTCATGATTTAGAATCAGAGTGAAATGTATTTGGTTAATGAGGAAAATGCCTTTTAAAACAACTGATTCCTCTCATATGATCATGGTAAAATTGAGGACATGAACTGTCCAAAAAACAGCTAAATTTATAGACAGGAAAATGTATTTTTTCCTGATCTCAGACAGGACATCATTAGTTTAGGGAGGTGTCGGTCATGTCATCAGAAATCCATTTACGTCATAGTTGTAATACGTCCACTTATACAGGAAGTGGCTGCAGTGTAAACTGAAGGATATAAATAATGTTAGAATGATGTTACTGAGACATTTTTATTATCTTTACCAGCATTTTGTTTATTCCTAATGGCAGACAGATTTTGGTTGTTCTCAGCTCATGAGCAGGAGTTTAATACCTCACATGTTTCGCTCTGGTAGTAAACACAATACATGTTGTAAAACTCATTATCTTAATACAACCGTGTATTTGTTTTCAAGTCCGTAGTGTGATTTGTTCCATGATCACCTTGTAAAATCAAACATTGTTCTGAGTAAATCTTTATACAAACACTCTACATCTATCACCAACATTCACAGTTTTCCAGTGACCTGGATTTGGCAAAAACTAACACTCCAAAGGTAAATTTGTACTGGACGTGGCCCCTGCTGGTTTGCAAGTGTACAAAACACAAAGAATAAATCGAAATGACTGTTTGAGAGGATGCATATCTGCTGTCACAGTAATTTCCCCAAATAAAGAAAAACCCCGTTCACTGGTTTAACATGGATTTAGAGTTAAGTTACACTGATGTGTGGTGCAGGTGAATGCAGTTTTTTTTATTTTATCATTAACAGGGAGGTACAACACGCCTCTTCCTGATACATTCCCAGATCCAGCTGGGTGTGACTCTCTGGGCCTGGCTGTTCTCTTCAGGTTCTGCCAGAGTGTGTGTGGCTGAGCCGGTGTCGTAGTCCGGTACGAGGTCTCCGTCATACGCCACAAAGTACCGCCTCAGCTTGTCAAACTCCTGCACTGACACGGGCAGGAAAAGCTTCACCCCGGTGAAGATGTCCAGCAGCGTCTAAAGGGAGAACACAAATGGTCAGTAGAAGAAATACCCTCCATTTTAACTGTGTCCAAACACCTATTGGAAAATTACAGGACCACATCACTTGTGTTTATTAATTTGATTTGATTCTGCAGTTACCACAAAATCACCAGTGACTGCTGATAGAAGATCCAATTGCCTTTGGTGGGATAACTTAAAAAATAGTTCTGCAGTGCATGACTGAAAAATAACTTTATGTCAGCTGTAAATAATGACTGTATATACACTCAAGTGAATTTCAGGCTTCAGCTTGGCACTTAGTGAAACGGAGAAAAGAGCTAGCTCACGGACCACTGTCTAGAATCGAGCAGTAGTGGCAGGCACGTGAACAACAGAGATACAGGGATTTCTCCGACTGCACAACACACTTGTCAAAATTGTCAGATTGAAAAGGAAACACAAAAAGGTTGATTTAAATTTGGAAGCAGTCTTGTGCTGATTAACAGTGATCATGGACTAAAAAAAAAATAAAAAATCTGACCGTCAATCAGCACAAGCTGCAGTTACTTATTACATTAAATGAACATTTTTCTGATTCAGAATTTTGTCTCTAAAATGTTTTGATTAAAAGAACTCATCTTGTGTTTCCAAGTGTTGTAAAATACCAGTGAACAAGATCTTGACGTATTTAAACATTAATGAAATGAAACTGTGGAAACTCAGCTGTTCTTCACATTAATAAAGACACAACTAGCAAAATATTTGCTAGTTGATGCATTTGTCATTAATCTAACAGTTATCTGTGGAGTTATGTTTGTTTGTGTGCATAAAGTTAAATGAAGTGAGACCTGTTGTTGACCAACCTTGTCGTTTCTTGGCTCCAGCAGCTGAGAGGTTGCCTTTGTTTTGGTTTGTCCATTGCTGTGAACACTTTCACTCTTCTTCACCTGGTGATAAACAGACAACTGTCAGTTCATTACTATTGCATGGGGCCATCCACTGTTTTCACCACTGTCTGACAGAAGTACTGTAATATTTCAGGTTCACATCTGTCATGTGAGCATACTGTGTTTTCTGCACAGCTAACAATACCTTCTTGGCGACGGGTGCTTCTGAGCCAGGAGTGCGAGGCTGGGATTTCACCACCTTTGGTTTGGGTGGAGTGCTGTTGCCTGTAAATGGAGTGCATGTTATTGATGATGTATCAGATAAAGCAGCTTTGCAGCACTCACATCACACTGGGGTCTCTCATTTTACTGGGTCAATGCTGAGTCACTCAGCATATTTGTCTCTGTGTTAACATACAGGTATACCAATCATGTTGCATTTCTGTGGAAATGGACAGGGACTGTCTTTTGAAGGACATGTAAATAATGGGGACACACTGACATTGCTGTGGGTGTAGCCAGTGAAGGTGAAGATGTGTCTGCATGAGTTGAAAATGTTTCAACATAAGCAAAAAAAAAAAAAAAAAAAAAAGTGTGCTTGTGCCAAGAATTTGACTCCAATTCATGAATCATAGAATGAGAAAGTGGTTTGCTAGCATTCTAAAAAGCTTGCTAGCAATGGAAGCTTTGTGTTTATGTGGCTTTGTGTACTTACTGGTCTTCTGAGAAGCACCTGAGTGGGATGAGGCAGACGGGGAGTTTCCTCCGCTGTCCCCTCCTGATGAGTCCTTGTCATCATTGGACGTGGACGGTCCAGCTGTCACTTTAAAGTCACTGTTCTCCTTTGATATGCGATACAGCTCCTGAGCAGGGTGATGAAACAACGGCATGAGCTTCAGCCAAGAGACGTAATGTTTCATGTCACGAGAGATTGAAGGCCCATGTTGGATTGAAATCATTTAACACAGGCATGTTTTACAGCCTCAGCCGATATTTCAGCTCATTTGTCAGTGTTTGCTGGATGACTGACTGCAAATTTGGTCCTCCTCCTCCTCCTCGGCATTTAAATCATACATTACTTAGGTAGTCCCATGGGTGCTTTGTTCAACAGTGGCCTTAATTATTTACTATTTCCATCACCTCTGTCGCTTGGCCTCCCCCTTTGTCACCCATATTCCATCATGTATTACAAGTGAGATGGAAAGTTAGTAGCAATAATCCCATGACATACACTTCAGATCAATCAGGTCAATCAACTGATTCCTACAGCATTTTTTGTGACTGAAATCTCATGAACACCTAATCATTATGTGACAGTGGGTAGTTATACTACCGGTCAAAAGTTTTAGAACACCTCCAGTCCAGTGAATCACTGGAAATGGTACAAAAGTCAGCGGCAAACTGCCCTCACCGAGTGTGTTCAGCTGCTGAACGAGTCACAAATTTGGATTAAATTAGTTCAAGAAGAAAATTCCAGGAGCCCTTTTTTTCTGTGCTTTCATTTCAGAAACACTCAGGCACTGATTTATGTTTATTTAACTGTAAATAATATAAATAATGGAGGTGGTCTACAACGTTTGACTGGTAATGTATTTCCCACAGTGCCATTGATTAACTGCATTTACAATCATTCCTTTTCTACGAGTCATGTCCTTGAATGAGCAGAATCTAATGGAAAAAAAGATGTAAATGTATTTTCTCCACACTTCTATTGTATTCTATTCGTGCTGTAATGAACAATTATACATTATTAACACACACACACACACACATATTGCACAACCGGATGATGGAGTGTAGACTTGAATCAAAATAGTGATATCCTACTTTAAGCTGGTGCAAGTTGGTGGCGCTCCTCCAGTCCTTGTCATCACGGATCCGCGTCATGCGGGGAAAGCGGATGGAGATGCCATCAGCGGTGTGCATCTCTGATTTGGAGAACTCAGCCCCTGTGATCTCCCAGACAGGTGCTTCCTGCAGTAGGTGAAAAATAAATGACAAAGAGCAAATATATGACTGCCTTTCATTAAATGAAAAAAGACCAAGCCTCACTTCTGCTCAAATGGGAAAAAAGCCATGATTATTACTATTCAAGGAAATGTTTGTGGATTTCATCACTAGATTCTATTTTCAAACTTGAAAGCCCGAAAGGGTCATTTCAATCAAATGTTTTCAGTCTATGAAGTTTCAAGTACTTTCATGTGAGACTATTTTCAGTTAATATGCAGGTTGGAAACACTTTCCCAGCTCTGCAGCGCGGGTGGTCATTATCTCTATGTCTGAGGGTAATTTATTTGTAGACAGTTCTGCAGAAGACATATGCAAAAGATGCTTTTAACTGATTGTTTCGTTTAAAGGTCTGCGGTTCCCCGATATACAACTGGGTTGTGCGAGAACAGGCCCACTGGGAAATACAGGTGAGCTGAAGAGGGAAATCTCACCTCAGGATCCCGGATAATGAAATCTGGATAATAGTTCTTGATGATTTTCAACCAGCTTGGGATTTTGCTTGGGTCCTACTCACACAAACACACACACATACACACACAAAAGATTCATTTTAAATTTTATGACACCAGCTCAATATTCCAGGCAGGCCTCTAAGTGGATCCTCTCTGACCTTGCTGATTTTGATCACATCCAGCTCCTTCTGGAGCCTGGCCAAGGTGGCGTCATCGTAGCCTCCAGAGCACTTGGTGACTGTGCACCATTTCTTGGAGTCTGGGTCATAACAGCCCATTAGGAAACTGGACATGATGCCCCCTGGTGGGTAGAAGAACACACCAGGCATTAGGAGGAGGAAAGGTGCTGTCTGTGGAGACCTCAGACCCTCTGAACTGTCCCCTCCACAGGTACTGAACTTACACACCTGCACTGTATAATTTCACTTAACTTCTCAAAACTAGCCTATTCAGATTCACTTGTAAGATCTTTTCTTCCTGCTGATGTTTTCCCACGTATGTCGTAGTATGTTCTGGCAATTGTGTTCATCTGATTTATTGCTTCTGCTCTCAGACTGCATGAGCTGACTTTATTAGCTGTGAACAAAGGTGTACCTTTGTTTTTGCATTTGTTATGCTTCTATTGTGTTATATGCTCATTAGCCAGCCCCCTCAACTGCTTGCATATCATGTGTGTCTGTTTGCTTTACCCAGTGCTAAGCTATTCTTATGCATGTTCTGTTTATTTAACCTCACAATGTAAGTACAGTTACAGTTATATATTTGTGTATATACACATACACACACACAGGTTATATTCAAACCCACTTATCTCCATCTACATTTATTCTCTTGTACCAAATCCTAATATACTGTTTAATAAAGTATCTGTCCACATAATTACCAAAACACATATTAAATATCAGTTTTGCTGAAACTCATTAAAAGAAAATTTCTAGCATTATTAAAATTTAATAGTCACAGTAAAACTGTCTTGATAAGCTAACTGGGGTGTACCCAGTCTCACTCCTCACCTCACAGGTGGTTAAGCATAGAAAAAAAAAAGAGCACTAAAACTGTCAGAACAAGTAAGATAAAGCATCAAGGACTGGAAGAGACTCCAAGTCCACTGCATAAAGAAATGAATGCGCTGTAGCGAATGGTTAGGGCTTTACAGACCGTTTGAGCCTTTTCCGTAGAAAGCTCCCAGCACCACCAGGTCAGCTGTGTCTGCCATCGCACCTTCATTCAAATAGTCCTTCTTCACCTTCAGCCAGTGCCGCTTTCCTGGTTCATAGGAGCCCTGAGACACAGATATGCACCTCAGTCTCCTCAGTATAGTTAAACTTTACCTATAACTTGCCTGTTATGTTCACATTTTCTACAGGTAGCATGTTAGTATTGTAACAGATGTGAAATATGACATATTTTAGTTTGGCTTTCCTATTTAGGTAAATACTTGTTTACCTATGTGTTGTTAACTACTGAATTTGTTACATAAATATTACTCATAAACCAAATTTTTCTGTTTATTTGATCCCATTTGGAGAGAAAAAAAAGCAACTCACCTTTATGTCTTTTAGCACCAGGCCTTCAAGTCCCTCTCTGATGACACGAGTTATCATATTAGCCAGGTCTCCTGCCCTCTGACACACAAAACAACACAGCATGAGATGCTATCCTGGCAGCACTGAGCTAATGCAGATGTAGACAGACAGTCTAACTTACAGTGACATGTTTCATCTCTGAAAACAGGATCCTGTTGGGGACCTCCACCATGTTGTCATGTAGGAACTTTCTGCGTTCACACAGAGGCCTGGAGAACATGATGCCAGTGGAGAAATGTAAGACAGCTTGTATGTTTTATCTGCAGTTATTACTGTAACCTAAACCTGTGACAAAACTAGTTGATAAAATTGTATATTTCAAATGAAAAACAAGACTGAAAATACTCAGTTAAATACTGTTTAGGTGTCAAAGACAAAAAAAAAGTTTAATATGTGAAAAGGCTAATTTTGTTTTCATGTACAAACTAAAATGAAACATATTCATTTGGGGAAAATAGCTGGTTTTGCTAAAGTTAAAATGAAAAATTCAGGTAGAAATAGTTTTACACAAATATATCAGAGACTTGTTCTCAGTTTTTTTTTTTAATCTAATCTTATTCATACCTAAACATGTACTGAAACTAAATACAATCACAAGTCAAATTACCAAACCAGCAATGGAAGTTATTTATAAATGAAGCTATAACTTATATAACTGAAGCTAAAATAAAAATGGGATCCCCACACACATTACCTCTCCATGAGACTAACACCATTGAAGTAGATACAGTCGAAAACAAAGAGGCACACATTGGCATCTTGAAATGCTGCTTTCTGAAGAGAAAGGAGAGGAAAACGTGACATGTGGCAACAGTGACTTATCAAAAAACTAGCTGTGTGACAAAATTCATGCTGTTAAAAAATAAATAAATAAAAAGCACAAATTGGCTTTGTTTTTCTCACCTTGTGTACACCCAAGGTCCCAAAGGGCAGGGGCTTACTGGTCTTTGTGTCAATTAGGAGGACTTCAGCATCCAATATCATACTGTGGCCACCGGGGAAAGCCTGAGGGATGTAGTCTTTGAAGTGGGCCACCTAAAACATCAACATGGACACACACAGGGCTTAGGAATCGAGTAGAAATAGGAAGCATCTGAAACAACTATTACAGACATAATAGATTGGAACAGGCCCAAGTTTTTAACAGGAATAACACAGTAAAAACAAATTAATGTGGCTAATTATTGTTAACTTGTTAAAAAAAAAAAAAAAAGGAAAAAAAGTGCAGATGAAAAGACAAAAATTTTCTGCATGCTACCGCACATTTGGTCTTCCTTATTTTGGTTTGTCCCCACTATCCACATTCATTATATTCTGTGGTGGATGATGTGAACACTTTTACAGTGTCATCATTTATCCGAATAAAAAGCATTAGGAAACTTGGACTACTGTAATTAGACCCCATTCCCACCCCCACAGAATGTCAACCTAACATTAACATAAATTGCCTAATTACTGTGGCTGAGGGTGCACAATCAGCCATTTGGCTGATGGGGATCATGGACAGGGTAGTCACACAGGGAAACATTCAGGTTAGAGGGCTAAAACTGGGCCATACTTTAACAGAAACCACAAAGAACAAGCTGCTCAGAGACTGGAAAAGCAAAGGGTGAACCTCCTTGTGAGCAGCTTGGAAAAAGAGATGTCTATCACTGAAAGAGTCTGCAGACTTGTGTGAATAGAAAAAAAAAAAGCACACAAGTTTTCAAAAGCATTTCATAAGCATTTGATAAGTGGAGGCACCTGGCTCGTACATATCCTCATATATAAAAGCTCTAAGGCTTTTTTCTTTTTGCCACAGTGCTCAGTGTTCTCCACTGAAGTTTACTGGGATCCAGTGTTGCTGTGAGTTATGTATGTGTACAGCCGCTCCCTCTAGTGGTGCAAAAGGGCTAATGGGTATGATGTGGTACTATTTATCCCTGCATTTTTAAGACTCTCAGCTTCGTGCTGAGAAAGCAAATGCTGGAAAATTGCTGTGGGAAATGTCTGAATTTCACACTAGGATAATACCTTTAAGCTCGTAATCCTGCAGGGGCAAACCTGAGGACATTCTATTCTGATATGCATTGACAGTGTGGTTATGCGTTGCATTTACTACGACATACGTGGTGCATTTGTACTGTACGTGTGTGTGTGTGTATGTGTGGGTGTGACAAGACTGACTTTGTGTGGTAACACTGGTTTGAGGCTGCGGCTGAAGTAGCTGAAGCTGTCTCCGTTCTTATGGACCTGCACACGTTCTCCATCATACTTGATCTCAGAGTACATCCCGTTGGGGCATTTCTTCATGGCATATTCTATGGATTTACACGCCTCAGCCTGAAATCACAAAGGAAACAATCATCCACAAAGCTCTCAGCAAGTAACCAAATTCCTATGGTTACTTTTCATTGAAATTTTCTTCTGGTTGGGCCACTGGCAAAATGAAGCCCACTTTCATTGCTCCTAGGTGCTTTTTTTTTTTTTTTTTTTACATACAGTAAAAATAATGACAATGAAAGCAAACTAACAAACCTCACTTCCACAGTGGACATGTGTTTGTGGCATCCACAAAAGCCTAATTTATCCCTTTCAATGTTGTACCAGTATGTAGACTGGTAATATTGCACAGTTACACTAATTGATATGACTACGCTGACAATGTGACTGCATGTTCACCTTCACCTGCTGCTCTGCGTGCACTAACTGCATTTCAGGTCACACCATCCAAATAAATTATCCTTAATTTTATGTCCATACTCTTCTTGACTCAATTTCAAGTGTCTCCCCTGCTAATGTGTGTACTGGATGTAACCGAAGATGATGTAGCACTTTATCTTCTGCAAACTGATGTCAAGGAGAGAAGGAAGTTAGGGCTGAAAACGCTAAAGTTTTAAGCCTATGGGAAGCTGAGAACTGGACCATGTTATTCATTTGTAAACTAAAATATGACATTGCTGCAGTGAATTTCAATTTACTTTTATACTGTGTAATTAACAGTGTGCTGTGTAATGTGAATTTGAATGGTCTGCAGGTTTTTCTGGAAAACATTTTGAATCATGCTGAATTAACACTTTAGCAGAAGGGGATTCAGCACGGTCATGTCTTGCTTTGTTTAGACTGGAGACATGCTTGCTTTGTTTAGACTAAATGTATGGTCATCTTAATCTTAACTGAATGAAAATGTTCTTTTGACTAAATCCTAAGGAATGGCTGAAAAGGAACTGCTGACCTTCTGAACTGATATTAAATATTTGTTTTATCTAAATCTTTTTTCTTGCATATGAAAGAATAAAATTCTACTTGAAGCCTTTGAGCAAGCGGTCTAATGGTGCCTTGGTATTAAGACTAAGACATCCCATTGAACTACACTGTGGAAAGGCCATTTCATATTTTTAACCTTTTCTCTTTTATAAACCCATGGTATTAAAACCACAATTATTGTCTTTTATCAGAAATCTATTTCTAATTTACTTGGTTTATTTTCACTGATAACCCTCAAACTTTGCCCTAAAGCAAAAATGGATGATTACAGAATTGGCCCACTGCTGAATACATGATGTGCAATGAGTTATAATGAGGTCACATCATGTTCACTTGCTTCATCTTGTATGGGAACATACGTATCAAGTAATTCATGAGGTCTGAAAAGTCTGAACTGTGAGTGCTTAAATCACTACGGCTCAGACGAGTCAGCCTTCTATTCAATCACACAAAGACTAAAGAGAAAAATTAGGGAGAACTGTTGAAAACTTTTTTCATGTTTTAGCAGGTGACACTCACCAACATGGGCTGAACGGGGGTCATGAGAGAGGCCTCCACAGTGAGGAGTTTCCTGGGCCCTGAACCATTGGACGCCTCCTGCTGATTCCTCAGAACCCGTTCAATCACATCACCCAGATTACGCGAGGCCTTGAAGGCATCATAAGCGTTCGGATCCACAGCATCCAAGCTGCGTGAAGGGGCAATGAGAAAAGGGCTCAAGGTTGGTATGAAAACGTACCTTTTCTTAAAAGTGTTGAAAGAACATTGTGTATGTTAAGGGCAGACAAAGACACTTACACGTGTTTTGCTCCGGCGTTCATCTTCAAGTCATGCTTAATAAGTCGAATGATGCATTTCAGGTCATTACTGGTGCATCTATGAAGAACAGAGTGCAGATTATCACTGGGGTAAAAATGTAAAGTGCTGGAGTAGGTTTATGACCAGAAAGGGCTTAAAATAATAATTAAGTAGTAGTAAATATATGAGTTGCATTACTGACTGGTAATTCACAGACCCTGTAAATAATTCAGAAAGAACCTGCTTCAGTGATACAACAATTAATGCAGCTTGCTTCGACAAAAAATTATGCTTCTGTCTGTTTACAGCGAGCAACATGCAATTTATGACAAACACATTCTCACTGTGGTGTCTGATGCTGTAGAGACTAGAATGTCAAAGATGTCTACTGTAGTGTGTGTTTATGTGTGTGTGTGTGTGTGTGTCATGCCTGAGGCAGACAATCTAAAAAGAAGGGAAAACTACAAAAACCAATAAATACGAACAATAAAAAACAGTACAAGTGGAAACAAATAATTGTACCATTCACACATACTGTGAAATGAAATCACACAATCTGTCTCCCTGGCTTTTACACAGTGCTGTTTTTAAAAAAAAACACTATTTGAACAGTCACTGACACTTTTAGCTCTAAAATACACTCAGTTAGTAGCTAATTAGGTGCACCTAGCTAAATACAGTCTAATACAACAGCCCTGTAATAAAGCCTCCTTCATGACAGCTAGAACATTGAGTTTTTATTGTTTTATAAAGGTGCTGATTCAGCTTTATCATTTTGGAGGGTGTAGTTTGTGGTGCTGTTGAATCTAGTGCATTATACAGAGAGGTGTTTATATTATTTTTTCCACCCCATTTATAACAATGAAAGAAGCACCTCTTAATAACAAACACCTCTCTGTATAATGCAGAGGCCACTAAAGTCTCCATACTGAGCCGATGTGTTGCTTGTCAACAGTCGGGGTTATTTCTGGGTTTCTGCCACATGAATGATGTTGTGCTGCTTTTGGATGCATTAAAGAAGAGTCTTAAACTGTTTTAATAGAGCAGGTCTGCAGTGCTTATTTTCTTATTGAATGACCTTATCTGTACCACTTTACTACCCAGCCTAATTAAAATGGAAATGATGATGTCCTGTATTACTTTTTGGAAATATTCTCCAGCTCAGTCTGCTGCTCATCTTCCTTGGTCAGCTGGGCGAGGCGGGTCAGGGATGCATCCACTTCCTGGATGGTCAGTAGGCTCTTGGCAGCCGGAGGAAATGATTTACTCTCCTCGAAGAACATCCTCACTGTCTCAGATACATCGCCCTTAAAAACAAAGACACTTGCTGTATTTTACAATTGTCATTTTTGACAACTTGTTGCTCTGTCATCATTTTTAATATACAATGTCAAAGACTATGATGAGAATGAAATCTGCTGAGATTTTTTCTTTTAATCATCCAGTATTCAAGCTATGTGGAATACCTTTAAATTCACAAAGCATCAGACATGAGTTTATGTGTGAAAACATATGGATCACACACCTGCTCCAGATCGCGCACCATGGCATCCTGGTTGCATCTGAATATGCGGCTGAAGAGTTTTACAATCTGCTTGTCATTGAGGTTGTAGACACTTTTTACAACACCTGGCAAGAGCAGCTTCACTGTGAGGTAGAGGTCGCCATGGAACTTATCTGGGAGGGCAGAAAAGAACATTTAAGACCAACATTTTGTTGTTGAAAATCTGGCCTTGGATTTTGTCAGATACAAAAAAAACAAAACAAAACAAGAAACACACCAACCTCCACTTGAGCCCTTCTTGAGATACTTCTCAATAATCTGTGTCTTGGCATTGTAGCTGTTGATTTCTGCCACCATGGCACAAAGCTTGCGAAACTCTCTGAAGAGGCAGTCCTTGTGCTGAGGGTCACAAAGTTGGGTGGACAGGGTGCTGCCTTGGCTGGCTTTGGCAGGGGAAGAGTGGGGTGGTCCTGAGCTGCTGGAGGAACCAGCCTTCGCAGCTGACAAGAGAACAAAGTGATGAGACCAATTTGTCCTTCAGCTGGACACACAGTGGAACATAAAGTAAAGGTGACATTCTCCTCATTTAGACAGATTTAATGATTATTACTAAGCTTCATCATTTACAGGTAACTTAAGGGGATAATTTGGTTTCTAAAGAATTTCAGCCTTTGTTGTAACCTTTCTTTTTGGGCTTAATGCTGACAATTTCTCTAAAAATCCTAAAAGAAATACATGTACAGAATGCTAACAGTTTCCCTGCAGTATGGCTTTTTCCAAAATACACAGTTCCATTTTCATCTGACACACTGGACGTCCTGTCCTAGTTGAGCCTCCCAGGCTGCATACAAATTAAGGTTTTCCCTGCCTTTTCAAAATTAAGGCTGCTTTTCATTATTTATACTCTTGTTTTGTTTTTGTTTTTTTTTTGTTTTACTTAAATACTTTATTACTGATGTTTAACACCGAAGCTGGAACTAAGTAATTAATTAAGTAATAAATAGTATGACTTCCATTAATTTATTGAATACAGTTCAAACTGTATATTAGACAGGAATAAACACGGGCAATATTGTCAAGATAGCAAGTAAAATCATTAGTGAGCAGCAGCCCTCACTGTCAAAGACCTTTAGCAGACAAATCACACAGAAAACTAAATCCATCATAGCAAATCCAGACCATCCTCTCCCTGAGAAATTTAACGTCTTCCCCTTTGGTCAGAGACAGAGGCTTGCAGAAATTAGGTTCAAGTTTTTATTTGTCCCATGTGCAATGACCGCTCTTAATTTTAGCACATGAAAAGCTGCCTCTTGGTAGTCCTCACAACTGAGCACCATATTTTATCTCTTTTCTTATTGCTGCAGTTTTTCTTTTATCTCATGAACTTTTTATTGTGTTTTGTATTGCTGTCTAGCACCAGCACTCTTAATGTCTTCAGTTATCCTGTTGTGTTTTTATTGGGTTTGTGTTCTAGTTATTTATGTTTGTTTGTCCCCTTGCTGTGAAAAGATTTTCCTCTTGTACTCTTGTCATAATACAGATCTGAACTGAACTGCACCCACACACGTTTGGATTTAGATTTCAGAACTTTCTGTTTCCAGTTTCTCAGCATTGAAAGCCAGTTCATAATGGCAGTTACATGTGGTATTGTATTGTGGTGTCTAAGGGTCCATTATTCCAATAATCATGCAGAATGGCAAACATCACAATGTGTGTCTCAAGATGTTCCTACTGCTTGTCTCAGAATTGAATAATCATCTGCTTTTACATCATGCTATTTGGATTACTTTTGTTGTAACACTGAGCAGTTTTTATATTGTGTCTTCTTTTGTAAATAGCTATGCAAATAAGAAACTACTTGACCTTGGGTGTTATATCTTACCAGTGAAGCCTGAAAACTTGCGTGGAGCATTAACAGATGGGTCAGCAGGGGGAGCCATAAGCTGGCCAGTGGTGTTCAACTTGGACTGCACCTTCTTCTTTGGGCTGGCATTGACTTTGACCATCAGGTCTACAAGACAAGACAAACGTGTGATAGTGTATACGAGACATTAATGGTTAAAATCATCCTTTTTATATGGTGCACAGGAGTCCACAGTAAGTGTTAGCACTGCCAAGAATCCACAATAACAGGTTGCACATACAAAAGACAAAAACAACATTTTTATTGAATGTTGCTAAGTACTGAACATTAGAAAGTGATCTTGTGATGTGTGAAAGAAGTGATTTTGGATGTGTGTCTGTTGTACCTGAAACGTGTTTATTAATGAGCTCCTTGTCTTCATCCTGCAGCTCCTCCCAGCCCTCCAGATCCGTAATGTCCTCAATCTTCTTCGTGGTGGCCCTTGCTCTTTCCAGCTTCTCAAATATACACTTCACATGATACCACTCTTTCATCTCCCCTGCAGACTCACTGAAAGGATTTGGCACAATCTTCCCTATACGCACTAAGCCCTTCTGGATTTTGTCTTTGCACTTCTTACAGCCTGCAGTACCACGTTTGGCATATTCCACGAGGAACCTCTGTTCTGCCATGTCTGGCTCGTTGGAGAAACACTGATGCAGGGAAAGACGGGGAGGATAGTTTTGGAGGAGGCAGTGTTGATAGGATACCAAGGAAAAATTACAGATTTCCCTGGAAAACTTTAACACATTAACAGGTGGAGGTTGATGTTCAAAGCATTTAGAGACAGGGAAGGATCTACACACTTTCAGGAGTTGCTGACACCTGACAAATGTTTGAAGAGTCTGGAGGCCTGCACAGACAGTCTTGGGAGCTAATAAAATAAGAGATCTCTGCATCCAGTTGTGATGGTAGACAAATTACAGCCTAAAAAAAAGAAAAGGGACATAATGGTTAAAGAGATAATTTGTTTTTGTTTGGTTTAAAAGCTGCCTTGACATGTCAAACATTACTAATACCATCTGTCTGAATACGGGTTTAAACTACCTCAACTGAGTTAGCTTGGCCTTATTTCCCTAACTGTTATGGCTTTAAGCACTCATTTCACTGTCAAATTTTATGCAGCTCAGACCAAAGTATGTCCCAACAATTGAACCCAAAGTGATTTACTGATTCCCATAAGGTCCTACTCATCTTGATCCTTGGTTGGTAAAATTTCTTCATTTGTCATGTTTCTAATCCAAAATTCTGATCAGATTATAGATTCATGACAACCCAAATGTGAGAAATGTGTAAAGAAACTCTTAACGCATCTCTTGATATCGTCTCTCTCTAACAATGACGATTAAACAAATACCCAACAAAATATATATAAACAAATGAACATAAGTTCATAGACTGTGCTATAAACATGAAGAATACACGTAGAATGAGCTTTCTTGGAAAAACGATAGGTCTTAAAGGCACAAGCCTACTGCTGGAGAATCACAGTTAAATATGACAAAAGCTACTTAATAAATAAAAAGCAAATACAACCATAATTCCCAAGAAAGCCATTTGACTATTCTGCCATATAACTATGCTGGCTACCAAACCGTATTGCATCACATCCACCACATTTTTTTCCATAAGTTGTTGACAAAAGGTGGTGGGACTTCGGTTCAACATAATACACAAAGTGAACAGGAGTCTCTTCAACATTTTAATAATTCGATTTTATAATTAACCATGACTACATGTTTAAAGACCGCCTGTCTGTTTACAGTTATAATATTCTGGTTGTATAATTTTAAGCGTAAACGTTATGTGCACGAGATACGTGTAAATTTGATGACACGAAGGCAACCGTTAGGCTAACTAGTGGATTAGCTTTAGCCATTCTCCCAGTGTGCCACATACAGACGGCTAGCCTAGCTAGCTAACTGACTGCACAGCAGCCATCAAAAACAGCTTAACACGTCGCTAATATCTCTGCGCATATTTAGCTACTGTACCTTGAAGAAGCTTAGTAAAAATGTGATAGCACGGTTTAAATTTCTAACCCTTTCTTCACTGTTGTTAGCCAACAGCTGAAGAGTGTCAAGTGAAATGTAATTACACTATATAGAAACACTACACTTCCGCCTTGGGCCTTCAAATTAAAAGATTAGCTACACAGAAATTTGTATCAAATTGGTTTAGGTGTATGTTAAATTGAGTGTGCAACCCTTATAAAATAAGCGCGTACTATTGTCTCACTCGAAAACCACGAATCGTGCTATATCTTTTTCCTCAGGTAAGACTTTATTTCGAAGGATTTCCGGTATATATCTGGTTCACTCTATTTAACTTGACAGACAAAAACAAAGCTAAAAGCCAAAGGGGCCAAAGCATGGTATGCCATGGCTCCCCCCATACGTGTTGGGCTCACGAGAGAACAAACGGCAGACCTTTAAACATGTGGCAGGATGTACTTACCGCCATCTGCCGAACCGGAGCACTTAATCTAT
This sequence comes from Toxotes lorentzi, assembly GCA_037833715.1. NCBI lineage: Eukaryota > Metazoa > Chordata > Actinopteri > Toxotidae > Toxotes > Toxotes lorentzi. The sequence continues at coordinate 19,709,721 of JBBMJY010000004.1, read as the reverse complement.
AGACGGCTAGCTAGCTAGTTTTAAAACTAACATAAATAGATCGTATAGAAATATAAACTTAGAGACGTGTGCATACGTTCAACAACGCATCACCTATCCCCGAGTCAATTGGCAGTGGTGGAAGATATACTCAGATTATGTACTTAAACCAATACAATTGTGTAAATATACACTTGTACAAGTGAAAGTCTTGCATTCAAAACGCCACTTAAGCAAAAGTTCAGAAGTATTATCAGCTTCATGTACTTTAAGTATAAAAAGTAAAAGAACTTTCTGCAGTAAAATGTCTCCTGTTTCTGATATATTATTCTCTCGTATATTATTAGATTGCTACATGTATTAAAAACGTAAGACCGCTTTTGTACTACAATTTGGTGTAAAAGGCAATTTTTTCAACAACTGAAACCAGAGCTTCCGAATCTTGTACTAAGAGGTAGTTTTAGAATACCTCAGGTAATAACAAAGCGTTATTGTTGTTGTTGTTGTTGTTGTTTATATTGTTGTTGATCACATACCCCCTTCAGGAATTGATGTTATTCATGCATTGCCATCTTGATCTTGTTTCCCAGCAGAGCATGAACTCCACAGTCAAAACAAAATGACATTGCTGGTGCAACAGGGCATATGAAAACATGCCAATACACGGACGTGATAGGCCCGAAACTCCTACCTAAGCGTCTGTTGCGCAACACCCTTGCATTTCATATTTCCGACGGTACTTCAATGCAGCAAGAGACTTCGAATTTTTGTAAACACGGCCAGCGCTCTCTCGTCGTCTACGCAAATGTCGTAAGCGGCAAAGTCTTCCATCGCATGGACGACCAATTTCTGGCGCACATTCTACGTAAATAACCAGAAGGCGGCGCTGCGACGCTTCCATTACGCAGTGCGCGGGTGCGCGGAGGAGATGTCGGCAGGGAGGACCCAGATGTATTATTGACGCTATTCCAGGCTGTGCGCAAGATATAGCCTACTTCTCATCAGGCCTGCAGTGAACTATAGAGCAAAGAATGGGAAGGAGTATACGTGGTGTTTTTAACGCTGAAAGCCTGGTTGTCTCCACCGAACACCGACTTTTGCTCTTCAGCAGCATATTCAGGAGGGACTAGCTTCGGGAAAGCAAGCAAGCTAGCAGTGCAGACTAGCTTCGCAGCGAGGCTAGCTTGCTAGCAAAACTGCTGCCTTTATTGTGGCCCGCAACGAAACTCCCAGCTAGCATCCGTCGCATGCACAGAAAGAGAAAATGGTGAGAACTGCAAATGCGTTGTTTCATTAAATTTAGTCAGCTATTTCGGCAATGTCATAGCCTTGTCATACCTTGGAAGAATTGTCAAAGGGCCAGGTGGCTAGCTAATCGTGCTACACGACGTTGACAGCTTCTGTCACCTGGCTGGCTGCGGTCTCTCGTATAGATAGATCCAAACACAGCGCTTGACTAAAAAAAGCCTAGCAGTTTAAAGATGTTTGTTTTATACCAAATGTCCTCACGTTGTAGAATGAGAATTACAGTGTTTTTTGTATAGTTAGTGTTAGCACTGTTATATTCGAAAGCATCAACCTTTTTCATTGTTTTGTTCAAGCAAAATCTCAATTTTTGAATTCTTACTGAACGCCGCAGCTCGAATTGGGACCTCGGTATTTTGGAGGAAGATAAAGTCGCATGGATCCGAGATGTAAAACTTATACGGAAACTAGCCTCGTTTGCTGTACTGACATGCAGTGTGTAGACATAAGGAATTTACCTAAAAGTAGTGCACAAGCAGGTCTCTTAAGAGTGGTGAGACTTCCTTTAGGACTGGGTGGGTAGTGAAACTCACATATTTTGGTATTATTTGCATAAACGGTTATCTTACTTAAACATCACAGTGGAAACTTTAAAAACATGTTACACTATCAGAGATGCTGGAGAGACGGGAGAAAATTTTTTTTGGACAAGTTTCAAAATATCAGCCAGAAGTACCAACCAGAAACAGTTGTTTCATTAACAGATTAGCTGAATAACACTAATGAAGACATGTCAGTTCAAAACCTTAAGGTAGACTGCCCATTCCACATCAGTGCTAATTTGGACCAGTTTATTGGTTAAATTAAATGAGTGGTTTCAAAAGTTTGGTTGAAAAATGTGTGTATCATTGCTACTGCTAAAAGCATCTTGCTAAACAGTTCATGTTAGGTCACACAGATGACAGATACAGGTAATAAATAATTTAGTGTTTGTGTCAAGGCTTATTATTTACCACTGTTTATAGAAACCCTCATGATACACAAGATTATTGTGTAAATGTTGGAACATTGTGTATTTGTCCACATGCAGGTGTACCTGTTGAATCCTATAGAGAACCTGAGAAGCTACATCAACAACCGTCCACCACTGGTCATTTTTATGATCAGCGTCAGTGCAGTGGCCATTGCCTTCCTGACCATCGGTTATTTCTTCAAGATTAAAGAGATTAAGTCTCCAGAGTTGACAGAGGTGAGGCACACCCACACAGTTCTTCAAAAGAGATGAAATTATATGGTATGCACTTTTAAGTGTCTCTCAAGTACCAGTAAAACGTGGTCACAGCTAATGGTAAATGTCAGGTCAGGACTTTAGTGACCTGCCTTATGCCACAAGGATGCATTTTCCCAAATTTGTAAACAATTCGGCGTTTAGACTATGACCCATTCAGCCTTTTCTAGTCTCACCCCCTTCACTTTGCGAGGCTAAGAGAGGCTCTTCTTAGTGTAACAGTAACAGAATCCAGGTTTTCTTGATATACTGTGCAAGCTATATGGTACATTTGACCTCCTTCCCACCTGGCTGTACCATGACTGTAAAGACTATAATTGGAGAGAACAAAAAAAATCTAATCCAAACCACAGAAAGCATGAATGTGCTGTTTTTCCAAGTCCCATACAGAAGTTGGATACATGGAATAAACCTTTGCATTTGAATCTGAGCAGGAAGCATATGCAAATCAGAAAGGCGCTAGGTAGGATAAAACGTGGATGCGCTGTGGATACCAGTGGATATTGAGAGAAGGGTGAAATGTTATCTGCTAATACATAATTTAAATATCATAAGGGAGGTTCTGTGCATGGTAAATTAAATAGGATTTCACTGATACATATCAATGCAGGTGTGTTTGGTTAATCGCAACATATTGTAATGTTCAGCAATGAAAACACACTTATTCTTTGTCAGGACTGGAACACCTTTCTGCTGCGCTTCAATGAGCTGGACTTTTGTGTGTCAGAGAATGAAACAATAAAGCACGGCCTGAACGAGTCAACCACGCCAGAGAGCATGGTTGTGACCAGTGGCCAGGCTCGTTCCAGCACCCAGGCTCCCCTCCTGCTCGAGGACTCGGGCCCCATCAACATTTCTGTCCCCATCACCCTCACACTGGACCCCCAGCGTCCATTTGGAGGGTACTCTCGCAATATCACCCACCTGTACGCCACAGTGCTGGGGCAGCAAGTTGGTCTGTCCGGTATGTTCTCTTTTTCATCTTTACCAGTTTATTTGCCTCATACTGAAAAACGAATGCAAGCTCTAGTAACTAATGACTCTGTTCTTGTGCCCTTCATTCGCCTGACAAGGTCAAGTCCCAAATCACAAACCTGTTTTACTCCATTCCACCTCATAGAAAAAAACAGAATGCATTGAGGGATTTTGTTTATATCTGCACATGGATTAAACTCCATTACTTGCACCCGCCGAGCTGCTCCCATTCAGTCCTCCTATAGATGACAGACTTTAAGAAAGGAAAAGTGAATACAGTAGCTTTGAAGACATCATGCCTGCATGCCTATGTATATGAACGTTTACTTTTGTCTTCTGCAGTGTCACATGCTCAAAGAACCTGTGTGTTTTCATTAAACTTGGCAGATTTGTGTCTTTCAGGCTGGGTTTAAATCAGCCTAATGGTAAAATTGTGCATCTATGTCAAGCAGCTAGACTTAACTGTCATACTTGAATCAGGTGTCATCTTTGAAGAACATTAAATACGCAGTGGACAGGAGGGCTTTCCAAAACAAACATCGCATTTGTGAGGATAAGTAAAATGGACAATTTAAACATGTTATTCCATTACCTAGTGGCAGAGCAAAATGAGAATTTTGTATCTCTATTCAGAGGAGATTAAACTCCCCGGGTAAGGTCAGGTAATTTTATTTTTTAAAGCCCTTCGCACTGATATTAATCCAATCCAGATTAGCTGTATAAATGGTTTTAACTCTCTGCCTTTGAGGACAGTCTATCTCTAAATACTTGCTCTGTTTTGATTAACTCTGGCGTGCTCTAATAATTTCACCCTTAGGCAGATAGGTAGCTTGGTATTGTTGCTGAGTGTACAACACTTTAAGGACCACATTTTACAAACACAATTGTTCCTAGGCTTCGGGCCCTTGTGTGTCTTTCACTATCGTTCTATAGTTGTTACAGGCTCAGTGGTTTTCTATCAACACGTACCTTGTTTTAGGTTTTAGAAAAGCACCCGAGTGGATGAGCATAGTCAATAAAGAGCTATGCAAATATTTATTACACTGAGCAAATAGTCCTGTCTGAATAGGGCTTTCACAGTACAAGAGGAGAATGAATTATTCCTTGGAAATGTCAACATACAACTTGTTTTATCGAAGCCTATCAAAATCAATCACTATTGAAAACTGTTCTTAAATTATAGTATGTATGATTTATAAAGTAATATAAAAATTGTATTTAAAAGACAGTTGTTAATTAATGGGTGCACAAATCTTTTGTGAAGTAGCCCAGTGTATTAATATTAGATATTATTTTGAAATCCTGATTGGTTTTCTGTATAAATGCTCATCTTGAATGATTGATCTAATTTCTATTTTTACTATTATCTAACCTTAAGTATAAATTCCACAAATAAGATTTTGAGAAAATAAATAATAAATGTGTCTACTAAGGTCATCAGCTGTTTGACTTTTGCTCATGAGAACTAGAATTGCTTTTGCTTAAAGACTCATTGTCCATAGCTGTCCTCCTCTGTGCTTAGACACACCCAGGAGTCAAGTTTGAATGATAATCTGATGATCCGCTTTGCAATTTGATAAAAATTGCCTAAGTCAACAACCAGTCTGTCGTTTGTTATCAGCGGAGAAGCTTGGTATGACATCAGATATTGCTGCTGTGGCGGTCCCTGTTTTCCTCCTGTGGGAATTGTGTGTGTGCTATTTAAACTGTTTAGACTCTAATAATTGCCTCAGAGGTGGGAGGCGTCTCTCTCTGGGCCTGTAGGTTGTTTTAGCCTGATCGTATCTAATCATCAGCAGCAGTTACTCCCATGTTAACATAACAGTTACGAGAATGTGGACATGCAAGTTAGAGACATAAGAGTTGTGGTCATGGGTGGGTTTCATTAAAAACCTAAGGATGTCCAGAAACAGCTCAGTGTGATTGAAAAGTGAAGGAAATTTGGAGAAACGGACAGAATTTTCTCTCAGCGAGAGTTTGAAGTCCACGTCTAATCATGTAAATCTCATCATAATCTGTTATGCTCACATGTTTTTGTGTGTAGGCCGGGAGGCCCATGAAGAAATAAACATCACTTTCACCCTGCCTGTATCCTGGAACTCGGACGACTGTGTGCTGCATGGACACTGCGAGCAGGTGGTGTTCAGCACTTGCATGACCATCACAGCGACCAGCAATATCTTCCCAGTCACAGTGTGAGTTGGACTGCCTCCCTGACTCATGCGAAGACACTTTATATTTCTGCCTGGAGCTGGATGATAACTGACAAAATAAAATACATTATACCATCATTTCTCACAGTGTTTGGATATGAACATACAATGTTCAATCTAAGCAGTTACAGTTGTTGGTGAATGTTAGTGTGTGAATGACTGTGGAGGTAAAACACAGGTATTTATTGCTCTTTACATTCAGCTACGATTTTATGTCTGCACCTCTTTTCGGTTTCATTTTTGTATTTCTTTGCGCATAACAAAGAACAACAAACAACAATCTGTGTTTTGGTTTGTAGGCAGCCGCCACACTGCGTGCCGGAGACTTACACCAATGCTACGTCTTGGTACAAGGTGTTCACCACAGTCCGTGATTCAGATACCAAGTACAGCCAGGACTACAACCCGTTCTGGTGTTACAAAGGCGCCATCGGCAAGGTGTACCACGCACTCAACCCAAAGCTTACTGTCATCGTTCCAGATGTGAGTCCCCGCCTTCTTATTTTCTGACAGCAAACATTGTTCACGTTCACAGCTTTTATTTAGCAGAGCTCCTGGCTCCACTGTCAAGTGTTGTCATTGGTCAAGATTTCGCAGGTGTAAGGACGTCTTTCAGATGTCCTTTCTAAGGAATTATTCTTCATTTCTCTTTTTCTGTTTATTTCTCTTATTTATGAATTTAAAGTTTATTATACAGACAGAATATAGATTCTTGGTTAGCAGCATGTTAGCACAGCTGTAGAACAATAATCACTTCGATGTGATTACTACTTAACTAAACAGATAAGATGATTAGAAGTGTATATATCTTACATAATGCAGTATTTTATAGCTAACTTAACATACATTTTCTTTTCTGGAATATTATATTTTTTTAAAAAGTCAGCATGATTGTGTATTGGAACTGTTTAGCTGTGATTTTCAGGCAGGGTATGGAATCAAATGGGACCAAACACAAAGCCCTTTCTGAAACCCATTTAGTCTTAGTTCTATACTGATAGCAGTAGATTGTTCCAGGATCACAATGATCCCATTGACAGGCGACAGCCAGGCACTGAATGGTCCAGGGAGCCAGAAAACAATTTAAAGATATATGCTGTGCCTGCACAGTTACCTGATCCGAGCCCACTTGAACACACAGAGGATCCGGAAGTGGTGCTTGAGACAACCCTTTTCCACCATCATCAACTAAATAACAGAGGAATGGATTGACACTTGATGTTCCTGTTTTCTTTCTTTTTCCTTTATATTGATAAATGTACCCTAAACGGCTGTAAAATATCAAGTGGTATGTAGTTAGATTAAACAGCAGCCAGTGAAACAAAGCACTGTTAAGTTATTTTCAAGACTCCTTGTTATGTAATTATTAAGTTTGCCCTAAGGAAGGATAGTATAAACTGTGAGATGGATTTGGCAAACAACATATAACAGGTCTGACAGTAGGGTTTTAAATGTCACTTTGTAAGTACACCGAATCCCAATCCAAAGGTGGTTGGTTGCATGAGTGAACTGTGCTAACAGACACATGGTGTCTATTCGGACAGAGCGGCATGGACACAGGATTCATATTGGGTAATATCAAGCTGCAAACCACAAAAATAATAAATCCCAAAGTTGTACTGCAGGTGCTGTGAGAAAATGGGGCAAAGGAACACATGCATGTAGTATCAGCTGTGCAGTGTAAGTCTTCCCAACATGTAAACTATGTCATGTATATTCAAAGTAGTCTGACTATTGACAGTTATGATCAAACAAATGTACTGTGATATAATGTGCTATATGTTGTAACCCAGCCCTGGTAGGTACGGGCACTGATCAGTTATCTCACACGTACAGGACATTTGGTATATGGAGCATTTAGAAATCACCTTTTAATTTTAACAAAACCCTCAGATAACTCTGATTCTGACTCTTTTTAACATTTCATACCAGGATGACCGTTCCCTCATCAACCTGCATCTGATGCACACGAGCTACTTCCTGTTTGTCATGGTCATCACTATGTTCTGCTATGCAGTCATCAAGGGGCGACCTGGCAAAGTACGACAAACCAACCCTGACTTCTGCCCTGAGAAGGTACAACAGACACCAGCAGTGCTATATGACATAAACAGGTAGTTTCAGCCAAGCATCAACTGAGCCCTGATTGGACATGATCCAATCACACTTCTGATTTTCTCCTGCTTTTCAAAAATATATTGATGACCATATATAATGACTGTGTTTTTTGTTTTTTTTTTAATATGTCTTGTGAACGTGTGGCACATTAGCTCCTTATTGCTTTAGGGATCCAGAGCACATATTAATACTGCTGATGTTAACGTGACCATATTTGCAAGTTTTGCTTCAAAAACCGGGAGGACGTTGTTATGTGCTGCTGATGGTCCTCGGTTGTGCCTGCTACGTGCGTAGTCGCATCTCGCCTCCGGGGGCAAAGGCAGATTGTCCTCTTTGGTCTTACTGCTTGTGGTAGCACAGCACGCACAATGGCATTACCCACACGTATCACCTTTCATCACAGCCACTGTACGAGGAGCCGGCTCACACCAGTTCAGAGATTAACAATTTTGAGATAGGTCAGCATGCTCTGACTCATTGTCTGAGTCAGGCCAAATGGATGGTTTTGAGTGCTGTGCTGGGGCAACAGCAGAGCAGATTATACTGTTTTTGGATACAGGCAGGTGGGGGTGGAGCTAAAGTTCTGCAGTTCTTCATCTCACAGCTCACTGTGACTGTGTCTGTTTGTACGATTCGTCCTCGCAGTTTTTAAAACCGGCCTGCTGACCAAACAGCACGGTACGAATGTGTTCATGTCTTGTCGTCTTGACCTGTTTTTATTGAACAGTCCCACCAGTGAAGCACCACTAACTCAGTGATAAACTCATCATGGAAATGCAGATTTAGATTAAAAAAAAAAAAAAAAAATACAGAATTTCAACAGCACCATGAAATTTGTGTGAATTGAGACATCCTTCACTTTGATATTGATGTTTTTTGATGCAAAAATAGATATATTTTCTGGTTTGTTGAAGAGATTTACGTGCATAATTCTTTAAGCCACTACATTTAGATTTAGGATTTTAAAATTTCTTACTGACGCACTGAGACAGCAGGGCTACATACAGTAGTTGCCGTAGTCAAACTTACGTGAGGAAATCGGATCAGACTTTCACCTTGCATTCATCTGATTTCACTGCTTCTGTCCATATTACCAGTTTTTTTTTTGTCGTGATTTGTGTGTGTTTGTTCTCTGAGGGATTGATTGTTGTTTTAATTGCCTGCAGTAATCTGTCAGGAGGTTGTAAGATGCACTAAACTGCGTTTCTTCTGTTGCAGGTGGCGCTGTCAGAGAGTTAAAAAGACATCAGAGAGCTATGTCAGAACTTATCTGTAACATGGACAAACTCAAAGAAACTCAAAGAAGAAATAAAAATAAACATACCAGTTGCCTAGTGAACCCTGGAAATACAATAAGGGACACAAAAGCTCTGTGAATGCATTAATCTTGCAATGTTGGGTTTCTCCAACCAAAGATATACAAGTGCCTGTATCTGTGGTGTAAATATTTGTAGGAATTCTGATATTCTGTGCAAAACCTTTTCCTTTTTGTTTATTGTTGTTATTATTTTGCCTGAGTCCCCGTGTGCCATGTCCGAACATGCAGTACATAAACAACGCAAAAGGCCAGATTCAACAACTACATTGCCACTTTTCTAACACTGTCTCATTCTTTCAACAAAGATAGAGGAAAGAAAGTATTTTCAAACCATAGAGAGGTGAGTTAATGGCATTTATTCAGTTCAGATTTGAGTTTTTGCTGTAAATGTTTGTTTTCAGATGGCTTTGAGATATCTGAAGTATTTTTATCTTCCAGGTTGAGAGAGCATGATGTTTAGTCACTTCAAATATGTTTAAGTGAACTAAATACGCTTGAAAACCTGGGTTGAGATATTTGCCCGAGGATGAGATGATTGTGAAATTTGTAGTTGAATCTTCAGTATGCACTTGGAATTGCAGCTTCAACAGGGAAGAGAATGAATGTAGCATGTTTCTCTGCTCCGAGCGCAACAGTTTAATCAGTAGTCTGATCAGAATTTGGACATTTTCGAGTCCAGTCAAAAGTAGCTTTGCTCATTTAGTTTATTTAATTGAACTCTTAAGCATATTCTATCTTGACCAAATTAAATATCCATTTCCCATGTGTCTGCAGTGTCAATAAACATGGAGTAGCGTGTTTAGATAATTGCACTGTGCACATCAACAGTAAGAGTCCTGTTTTCAGCTGCAGAACCTGTGGTTTGTGTCAAAATTGTTTTTGTTTTTTATTTCGAGACATGTAGACGTTGTTATGCTTAAAATATGATTTTCTGCCTTTTGTTTTCTTTCCTCTGTGGCTCCATCACTCACCTGCCTGTCGTCTTTTATTAGCTGCCACTCACTCTGAAGCAGTTTCGTAGTATTGGCTTCTAGACTAGTGTGACGTTCAGTACAGTCTCCTTCGTTGCACCTGGATGAAGCAAAACATTATCTTGCCTTACCTACAGTACAATATGATTGACTTGCTTGCTTAAAAATAGGCGGGGAGATCATTTTCTCTCTTTCCAACATGAACTTGCCAACCCCTTCTTCTTCCACAGCCATCTTTCTCTTCATGTTCTATTCCAGTATGATGAGCCTGTGGTTTGAAATCAAGCTTGTGACCTTTGTCCTATTCATGTAAATGTCAAGTGGCCCTTGAGTTATTATATTTTAGGATGCATTTTAATTACCTGTGCTTTTTTAAAAAAAAAAAAAAAAAAAAAAAAAAAACCAACCTCCCCGGCCCACCCCCCACCCTCGCCACAACCACGACACCCCCCCCCTTTTTCCCCCCCTTTTTATTTTTTCCCCCGGGGAAAACGCAA
>JBBMJY010000004.1:19620192-19699017 GCA_037833715.1 Toxotes lorentzi | reverse complement strand
GGAAACAAAGCTTGGGACCTTTTTCCTTTTCGTGGAAATTTCAGGTGGCCTTTGGGTTGTTATGTTTTGGGGTGCGTTTTAATTCCCTGTGTTTTTTTAAAAAAAAAAAAAAAAAAAAAAAAAGCAAATCAATATCAGTTGCACATGTACAAGTGTCGGCACAGTCAGTGCACCTTCAGATTTCTTGCACATTTTGTTATTTGCTCCCGTGAAGAAATTATAAGAAAAATGTCCACGATCACTTGTGAACTGTCTGATGTTGAATGAACAAGTTGGGCTCCTCCTAAAAATATAAATATAATTATAAATTAGCATATAATTCTATTTATACAGTGAATATATTTATGATTAAATAATTTTAAGTTTTATTATTTTGTAGTACAACAAAATGTGCAAAAACTCACTTGGTGTGTGAATGTGTGTGTGAGTGAGTTTGGGAAATGTTTCGATACAACAAACAAAGGCGGCTTTAGACTGTGATTCTCTGAGAGCTCGTGAAAACCAGAGTGACTGCGTCTGGATACTCGTGAGTGTGTGTGTGTGTGTGTGTGATGGGATTTCTTCAGTGCACATGTGTGTTGACTCGACTGGGCACAGAATTAAAACAAGCTCACCCCCCCAGACATCCACATGCAAAAGTCTGCATATTTTCACGAGTTGTCGTGACTGTGTCGTGCTGAAACTCGTAACTGTAGCTTTAAGGATGAAATTTGTGCTCTTCCAGTGGTTATATAATTCCTATTTTGAGAGCATGGCTGATTTTGACAATCATTTATTCTAAATGTACTGAATCACATATTGGATTTGCAATAAGGGAAAACAAAGCAGTACTTAAATTAGATGAGGTTAAGATTGTTGTGTTGTTAAAACCCCAAGTCACCAACCACTGTTCCCTTTGCTGTTGACACAAATGTAAAATCTATTAAATTTGTCTGAGCTTGTCTAAAAAAACGTGTTTGCACAGAGAAGATCCAGATTAAAATCCAAACTATCTACAGTCTTAAAGGAAAACTAGAGAATAAAGAACAATCTAAGTCCGCCTTTAGTAATATGTTATGTATGACTTTTTCAATAGCAGTTACTGATAGATTTAACTTACCTCTGTTATAATTTTGTTCCATAATTGATGTACCTGTTGAATGTACTTTTTAATAAGAAGCATAATCTAAATCTGAGATGCAAGAATTCCAAATGATTTTAAAATATGTAGTTTGATTACATTTTTTTTTCAGTTTGAAAGGCTTTACTTGAATTGTGTTTTAGTTCGAGTGGTATTCATATAAGGTTTATCTTTTTTGTGGCCGAAATGAATCTCTTGTCACATTATTGTATCAAACGCTTTGTACACTTATTGTTTGATTTTCGCGTGCGTGTGTGTCGGTGGACGAGTGAGAGGTGTTGCGTGTCGGTCCTGATGGTTGTGATACCTTTTCTCTCCACATTGACTGATGCTAGGACAAGTCTTCCTAACTCTGACGTGTATCATATTTGAGCATGCATCTGTTGCTTTTACTGGCATCGCTATCTGCTGTGCCCCTGCGATTTGACTCTTTGGGAAGATCTGGCAGCTCTTACAGGACGGTTGGAGATTTTGGTTGTTGGATACAAAGCGGGTGGGGGTTGGTGGGGTGTATGTGAGCTAAGGGAATTGAAGATGTGAATGAAGCATGCCATTTTATTGCCAAACCGTCAAAATTGATGTCGGTGACCTGCGTTTACTTGCGTCTTATCCCTCTGTGCGTTTCATCTTTGGTTAGAATTGCTTCTCTAATTGCAGAATGCCTTAACATTGTCCAGTTTCATTTGAGTCCTCTTTGTTTCACATATCACGTATTGTAAAACACACCGGCTTCCCAGAGACAAACCCAGACATGATACCCACGTTATCACCTCTGAGCCACAGGAAGCTCAAATGACCACGCCTGCTGTTGTAGTTTGGAATCTACTCCACCAGATCACCGAGGACTGGAATAAGAACAGCAACTCACAGCATTCTTGGCTTTACAATGAGCAAATCACACAGTAATCTCCTATATAAGGCTGCCATTTCACCTGGTTATTCTTTCTGTCATATTAGCAGCGCTTACAGGCTAGTATTAAGCCAACTCTGTGCCTTCTGCACTATCGAGCTGCATCCTCCTCCCTGTACATATGGTAGATAGGACCGTAGGTTTAATGTGGCTAGGATGTCATTCAAATCCTTTTCCTCTCCAGTGGAACTGCTGTAAATGAATTCAAGTTTAAATAAACTGTCTCTAAAGATCAACATCGTTTTGTCCCTGACGCTCCTTCTGTCCACCGACATGTAGTTTCTATCTCTTTCTACAGGGAGATTAATGATGTTATGCCAGTGGAAAGAACTTGAACGAATTGGCTGGTAAAAGGCCATGGAAATATTAAGCGCTCGGCGTTCGGGCCTCAAGCTGTCTATGTAGGAGGTAGAGGAAGGATCTGGTGATATTCTATATTTTTGTTATTGTCAACAAATTCCATGAAGAGACCAAAACCAAAAATGCGTCAGTCTGTCCTTTTCCAGCCCATCTGTGGCTCATAAGCCTTTAAAAAACAGCTCAGAAACAGTTTCAGTTTAGCAAAAAAGTCCATTATTTAACCAAATGTTATCCAACAAGAATAAATAGCACATTTATTTGGGACTATTTTCAGTTGGGGATTTAAAGATGCTATTGAGAATTTGCAGTAGCAGAACAGTGTATGTGGTTTGATTCAAAATCAACTACAGTGCCTGAACACATTCTAATGAAGGAACATGTCACTCATATGTTTTTTTTATAGCTTCTAGACAAGGCATAGAGGTCAAGGGCACAAAGGAAGCTGTGCCAGGCTTTGGACATACTGACAGTAAGTGTTGTATTAGTTCATTGGTGGCTTTGGTCTTTTCATGAAATTTGCCGTCAAGAGAAACAGAATTTCACCCGACTTATGCTTTAAAGTTAGACACTGACTCCCGGCATTTTGTGCACACAATCTACATTATGTGAATTTAAAAAGCTCTTTAATGATTCTCAAGCCAAGACATTTTCAGTACATGGCATCATTTTGCTGCTTGTGGCTGGAAGAAATGAGAAAAGTTCTTAAGACATTAGACTATTTATCAGTGAGACTCAAAGGGCAGATGGCAGAAGGGCAGAATTACCAAGCAGGCCTAATCACTGCAGACCTCGGGTCCGTCTGCCCCGGTTGCAGCCCCTGAAGGGGCCACTCTGAAACAGGATGAGGGTGAAGCTCCAACAATATCTGAAGCAGAACTGGAGCTGCTACTACAGAGGCAGTCACCATCACAGTGGGTTCCTTTCTGCCAGAAAACCTTTATTTAAGAAATATTCAACATTTGCAATATAATGGCAATGGCATTATCAGGTGGTTTGTCTGTCAGCTTTCTGCTGGTGTGGTCTTTTAAGGTTTAAGAAGGGTTAGGTTTTGTGCAGCACCGCATGCGTTGCGCCTCGTCCTTTGTACTCGAGCCCTGACTTTCAGCTTGCGTCCGGGAGGTGGGCAGAGATAATAAACAACTCTTAAAGTACAGTGCACCAGAACATTTTGTTCAATCAGTTCCTTCCCCTCAGTAACAGAACCAAACACAACAACAAGCCGTTTGCCCACAACACAACCAGCTGAGGCTGAACAATTTACAGCCAGTCATGATGCTTGCTGGATAATCCCAATCAAGGAGTTTCAATGCAGGCAAAATTGCCATTTAAAGCACAAGTTGGGCAATTATATCTTTTTCCTATTGTTAACAAATCCCTTCAGCAGACCAAAACTGACTAACTGATCCTATTACAAAGTGTTTCCTGTGCAGCCAAAGCCTGATTCCATTTATTTCTCTGTGTAGCGCAGCCTGTTTGTTGTACACAAACTATTAAAAACACATAAATCTGCACATATAAATAAATCTGACATGGTCCTTAATTACGAACAGTTTTTGAGTCAATCCCACATGCACCATCCTGCTGCCAGAAATACTCAGTAGAGCACCAAATGTCTGTTCATCCACAGCTGAAAATAGTTCCCAGCAGATTTTCTATAAACTAAAGTGCACAGCAGAAATTCCTGCACATTTAAAAAAAAATTACAATTCGTATTTGTGAGGAGATTTTTAACATGTATGTCCTCAGTAGGAACCAGTGGGCTTGTTAAGTTTTGAGAAAAATCGTTGGTTTTGGTCTTTTCCTGGGATTTGTTGTTGTATTCTTTAAAGAAAGGACAAGACATCACACACACACACACACACACACACACACTTTATACATACATAATTACAATTTAGCATTTATGAATAACAACATTCATGATTCATTTAGTGAGTCAGAGCAAGTAGTATCCATAACTACACTGTGAACTGTGAACGGACAGGACCTGTGCAGAAGGCACAAGCAGAGCTGAGTGGTGATATATAAAATACATATAAAGATACAGTGGGTGAAATCAAGTGTAATTTCAGAGTTAAGGCAGCTGATCACAAATCAGCCACTTAGCAGTGCTGACAATACAGTACGCTCACACTGGAGTAGGAGGAAGTAGACACTGATTGAAGACATTAGGACATTAGGACATTAGGATGCTGTCATTATGTATCAACTGCTTCATTCTAATATTGGACCAAGATTGGTTGGTTTTTAAAATCTCTGTCTCAGTGATATGTATCGGCACATTTCAGCAAAAACCTGTGATAAACCCACAGTGTGGGACCTGCCCAGTGCTAAATGAAACATAGAGGTAAAATGATGCATCAGGTGGCCAAAAATATAACTCAAAACTAATTCTGCTCTGTGTCTGGTGCATGCGTAAATAGACAGTTTGCAACTTCACAAGAGGATAATGTGTCAATATTTTGTTCTCAGCTTGTTCTGCTTCCCCCAAGTGGCCAAAAAAAAAAAAAAGAAAGAAAAATCAATTATTGTTATTGGAGAAACTTTCAAAATTGAAAAACACTCAACAGCCTCTTCAGAACATCATTCAGGGAAAAGGACAAGCATAACTGATAATGTTAATGAGGGGTGCATCCCACATAGGGCTCACCAGTGCTGCCTCACTCACGTTGCTTATTGGAAGAACTAAATTGAACTGAGCCATCATTAATGTTATTAATATGCTTTTTTTCTGCTCATTTCCATTTTCCTTGAAACACAGGGAGCAGGCTCTTTCACAAAAAAAAGGAAAACATCCCCCTGTGAATACCAAAACTGAATGTTTGCTGAAGCTGATTATGGACGTTGTCACCAGCAGAGGGCAGGGTTGGCAGACATATAGAGGAGAGGAAAGCCTACTCTATATCTGAGTTTCATAGCGTTCCAGATAACACAGAATGCAGCAGTGGATGTTTGGAGGACAGACTCATTCAATTTAAATTTAAAACTGCAAACTCTTGTACCCTGAACATATTGTATTTAGTGTTTTGTCACTAAGTCTGGTAAAATGCACCCATACAGCTGAACATCTTGATTTTATAATGAAACATAAGCATGACACAAGGCCTGCTGCCTCTTTGTCTACAGGTTGATGCACTCAGCCTCTAACAGCTCAGGAAGGACACGGCTTGTTTCTGTCCCTGAAAAGCCATTTATAAAGGATCAAATTAGCCTGAGCACCAGTTTCTTCACTTTTCAGACACTGTCCTTCGGTGGCTGACATAATGTTGATCTGTTTTACTGTATGAGGAGACCTGAGGAGAATAAAAATCGGCTTCTGAACTAAAACCAAAGTTTAAAGCCTTGGTTTATTAGGTTATATTACTCCCCCCCACCTTGGCAGTTACTGGAACAGTAAAATCCGTGGGTACAGTTGGTTCTATATAAAATATATTGACATGTTTTCTTTAAATCAAGAGAGAAATTTGGCTCTGCCTTCTGATTTTGAAGGCCTGATGACATGTGAGAGAAGTTTGTTCATTTTGTGTGCCACAACGGAGCACAGCTGAAATTAAGGGCAGAATTTCAGCCGTCAGTATGGGCCATTATGAACAAGTATGTTTGAAAAGGTCACTCTTACCCTTGACTCCCTCATTTACACAGAATTTCTGGGTGACGGGAGTGGCAGAGCCTCCTTGGAGCGCTTGTTAAGAGACCATTAATCAGATTTCTCCTGACATGGCATGCAATTTGGGAGAGATTGTTTATCCTTTTCTTTAATGTGCGCTCCTGCTCCGAATAACAACAGCTTGAACCAAGACTGGACTCAGTTGTGTACAAAGCTGCTTGTTAGAATCCAACAAATAGCTTACCATTATTTAGCAGAGGGACGTCAGCTGCCGAGGAGGAAGTTGGTGTCGAGACAGTCCAGCGCATTAATGATCAAGGACACAGCTGGTTAAAAGGCGGCAGCAGCAGCTCATTCGCCAACAGATACAGATTGTCAGAGACAGCAGAGTGCACAGGCGGCATGGAAAATGGACTGAATGTAATATTGAAAAATGAAACTCACAATTAAAATGAATGGGCTTGAGGGGGCCAGGAGGTCTGCTTGGGTGGTGAATTATTCACTTAATATGACGAGAATCTTTACACAGAGAAACACTTTTCAACAAATCTTTTCTTTTCTTTTTTTTTTTTTTTTTTTCTTTTTTCGTATTTGTCAAGATATGCTACTACGGCAAGAGCATTAGCTTAAAGTTGAACCAGGCAGTTGGTTTAACTGTGATGAATATTAACAACAGTTTGGGTATTAATTCTACCATTTGTAATTGTATCTGCTAAATTTGGAGGATTTGTGAAGCTGGGGGTTTGCTTAACACCTGGCTGACTTCGAGCGATAGTGCTGGTGATTCACAAACAGGTCTGGACAGGAAAGGTCATGTAAAGAAGAAAAACTATGTAATATTGCTTTTTTCCTATTATTCCTGTTTTTAGCTGCGTTCTACAAACACCATCTCCCATGAGCCCGAAACTGCTGTGGGTTAAATGTCATTGGCTCAACAGAATGAGGAGAATCCACGGGTAAGTCAAGTGGCCATGGCGAGTTCACACATGGCTGTAATAACAGCAGGGCAGAGAGGTCTGAACAGTTTTCAGGCAGCACAGATTACGGCTGAAATGTTGGAAAAATTACATTAGAGGAAAGTGTTGGTGGATATGGAGGAAACCAAGTTATAACGACATAGACCATTAGCTGTGCTGCTGTGCATGTGCTGCTACATTTTGATGGCAGCTGTAGTTTTTTATACTAACATATTAATAGTTTTTGTGAATATTATTTGGAGAATAAACTCACAGTTTTACAATTTATGAAAAAAACCTACGAAACACTACGGGTTAATAGTTTGAGTGCAGTTCCACCAGGTATACTGCTACCTCCTGAGCAAAACACAGGCTCAGTAGTTCCATTAGAACAAGATAGAATATAAGCATAACACTAGAATTAGGAAGCATGATTGAAAGATCTATTGTTTGTTTCTCACCACATACAAATAAAAGTATGGATGCAGATCATCTGATTGGCTAAACCTCCTCTTGAGGTGGACAGGGATGCAGAAAAAAAAAAACAAGTGCAGTGACCTCAGGCTGGCAACATGGTAATTCTGTTGGGCACAAGCAGACTTTTCCCCATTTGGTAATTTCATGGTACACCATGTCATTGCTTGCACTAAAATGAGCGCTTGAGGGAAGAGTAAATACAAAGCGGGTGATGAGGTGTAATTTTGTGTCCCTCTCAGATCATCCTTTAGAATAGTAGCATGCGTTTTATGCATTATTAGCAGGTTTAGCAGGTTTAGCACAGCTCTGCACATACACATTAAAAAGACAATTTTAATATGATTGAGACAATAAGCCCTAGAAGGGAGAGTATGCACTGGACTAGATCCAGGAGTGATTGTCATCCATTATCCGCTTGTAGTCCTTTGTAATGTCCTCTCTTTTGCCTGATTAGGTTCATGTATTTACATGAAGTTGGCAAGATGGGTGCTGTACTCTGTAAAATGATTTTCAAGTGCAGAAACAAGCTAAATAATCTCCTAAAACTGATCTAGGTTTATCAGCTGATGGGCCATTGTCTGTTATTTTACGTACAGAAGCTTCTATGTTTATGCAGTGCATTTCATCAGCTGTACAGGAGACATCCTGAGGATGATCTGATCTGAATATTACTACATTTAATGGTGGTGGGAAATGAAGAGCGTGGGTTTTGTTAATCTACATTTTTTCTTCAGATATTCATAAAACCTGCCTTAAGCAAACAGTAATGGAGTCATGTAAACAGGTTTATTGTAAAGAATTCAGTTTATGAAATCATCTAGACGCAGACTGTTGTCTCACAATGTTGGCAATATTGCCACTATTGTATGAACAGAAATGCATAACTGATTGCAACCTATTCCATCACTTCAGCAAATTGAACAGACAAACAATGAAACACATTTTCTAGACATGGATATCTGCCTCTGTACATAACTTTCAACACCTCATTATTTCTAACAAAGGTGTAGAGACATTCTCCTCTGTCATTCGGCTGCTACAGTTCCAGTGAGGTGATGACATGTCATCAATATCCAAAATGAAAATGTTTGGTGTGCATCATTGCCCACAGAAAACATGGTCAGCAGGGCTGTTTGTTTCTACAGAAACTATTCCATAAAGTCAGCTTCAGGAAGGAAACCATCTGCCCTGTGTGGCATATTTAGTGTGCAGTCAGTGTATTCATATTTGAGGTGTTTTATATTGAAGCCTCTGGACCCCAGGAACATTAATTTCATTATGAAAGAGTCAGGTCTAGGTCCTTCATGAAAAAACAGTCAATGAGTCACCATGGGGAGTGCACTTCTCTTGAAAGAGACTGGAGGCTTTATAATGCTGATTTTAAAAGCGGTGGTGATGTTATTGGCCACAATAGCTGCTAGTCTGTAAAACACCCTGTGTTGTCATTAAATTACAAAGATCTGTTCAGAAATCACAAGCTAAACAAACACTGTAGCACAGATTTGGCAAGACATTGTGGTTTGTCGCTGAAGGAGGGGGAATAAATGAGTCACAGAGAGCTTAAAATTTAAAAGACAGCTCTTGGTTCAAAATCAGGCTTTTACTCCGCCCCCATGCAGGAGCCAATCAGCAATCAGTATGCCCTTTATTAACCCAATCACCTGTACCTGTGTGTGCTGCTTCCTGTTCCTAACACACAAAGTTTGCTCAGAAAAGTGCAACATAAGATATAACTAATCTCTGTCATTATTAAACCTGGGGTTTTTGCCACTTGAGAACATGAAGTTTTGAACACAGTATAAACCTATCATCTCTTTTTGTGTTGATATCCTGAACAAATAGCTGCTTGTTATTTAGACATACAGCAGTTGTGGAGGAGCATTAGCATTAGCCTTCAGCTGGAGAAATGTGTCTGGCCACTTGATGAATGTAAGTCCAGTCTTCACTCTCTTTTAGCTGTTTTCTTTTTCTTTTTTTTTTTTTTTTTGGTCTTGCCAGCTTCCAGGGGAAATATCTGTTTCCTCAGCTGCTAAATGCTTCACTGTGTTCGCCAGCTAGTTGCTCCTTCACTTTCCCACAACACTTGATATTACATAGCCCTAAGAGGTCACTGTACAGCTGCACCTGTACCTGCTCAGCAGACACAGTTAGCAAACAGTGACCTCTAGGGCTATGTAATATCAAGTGTTGTGGGAAAGTGAAGGATGGCATGGCAAATGATTATTTAAATACACCACAGGTTCAAGATGAAGTGTAAAGGCTTCGTTATGGTTCAGACAGAGTGTAGAATCTGAAACCCCCGGTCTGAGGGGCAATCGGTGCAAGACTGCATGGAACATTTTTGTACTTTTTGGAGACAGAACAAAAGAACTCTTGGAAAGAGATCAGACAGGCATTGTGGTGCAGCCAGGAGGAAACTATGATTTTTTTGCCACAAGCAGTGTGCGAGTTCTTTGCCAATTTAAACAGGGTGGACGATATATAAATGAGATTGTCTGAAAGGTAGTGAGTTTGTAAGCTCTACATCAAATCTATGTGTTAATCCATTAATCAAAAGTCATTTCTATCTGCAAACGTTTCTGATATAAGACAAGAGAAAAACTGATTAAAATTTTGATTTAAATGCATAAAGTACACTTAGTACATAAAGTACGAAGCTTGTCAGGGTCTCTGTCTTCATTTTGCAACTCTAAATTGTCACAGTGCTGATGCTATTTGTTAGGCAGCTGATGCTTGGGGATTTAGTTTTTGTGTTTTCATAGAAAGGGCTACCTGGTACTCCACTTGTTTACTGTTGTCTCACTGCTTATTTGAGATAATTGCCTCAGCGTGGCTGGGGATTAAGAGAGGGCTACTTTAAATACCCCAGAGTCCCACACTGCTATCTCTTAGTGCATTATTACTGAGCAGTCGTGGTTTTACTATATCTCTCCAAAGCCCCCGTTGTGTATGTGTGAACATACACACTCACACACAAGCCCTTCATTTTCAAACTCACAAAAAAAACCCTTTCCCCCGTGATGAAATTTTAAAAAAGTGGACAAAGGCGCTGTCTCTTGTTTGATAGTCACAACAAACCTTTTTGCCAAAATAATAATTTCAGGTCTCATTACCTTACTGGAAATGCACAGGGGTGTAAAAACAATCAAATTCATCAAACTGTGTCTAAAGTCAACAATTCAAGTCAAATTTAATTTAGTCTTTGTATTTAATTGGGATTTTTTGATTTGTCAGATCAAAATAAGCTGATCCACTGGACCTGATGTTTATCAAAGTGACTTCTTCCATTTTGATGGCAGGAAATCCTCAGCGTGTTTCCTGCGGGGATGCCAGGCTTTGTAGAGGAGGAGGACATAATTGAGGCCACCTGTTCAGAAAGGCACCAACAGAGAGACGTTTTCTGAAGGTAAAATTTCTTCCACAGTTGTGATGTTAAGCATCTTTTGCTGGTTCACAGCACATAAAGGATGTTTTGTGTTTCAGGTTTGCTTAAAATGAAGAGAAGGAGACAGGTAGCGTAGACAGTGAACAGGAAACAGCTGAAAAAGAGCACCACCTCCCACCGGTGGTTTATTTTAATCTTGTGAATCGAACAAAACCATTTGCTCAGGCACAGCCTCTGAATTTCAGTTTCACAAAGCTGTAACCTGTTGCTAACAGCTAACACAAGAGGGTGCTGCGTCATCTGTTCACAGACTGTTCTGTTTGTGAATGAGTGAACGTAATGACAGAGCTGCTGCAGAGGATAGAGTTCTTGGTAAATCTGCGGGGACAGCCTCTCCTGAGAGACTCAGAATCCCTTTGTTATGTGATGTGAGTTACATGAAAAGTGTGGAGAGCTTGCTAGTATGCTTGGGGGGGATAAAAAAAAACTTTGAAATATAGTGAATACAAATAAATGAGAATAATAGTTTTGGATTTAAAGCTACACACAACTAGACTTTGATGTGTCTTTATCCAGAAATCCTCTAAAGTGATGTAATTAAACTAATTGTTTTCTTCTCTGAATGTGTTCTATTGGATAATTAGTAAATCTAGTTACACTGATGCACGATGAGGGGACAGCTGTAATTTTACACAGAGGTCTTGCCCGGTGTGTCTGGTTGGGGAAATGTGGAAATATGTTTATCAAACAAGTGGGAAAGTGTACAGCATCACAGTTTTCCACTGCAATCCATGAAACTGCAACAGATGGTAAGCAATTAGGAAGCGTGCAATAACATCAAGGTTCATAATTGGTACACAAGGAAGTGGAAATAGGTCTCGTTACACTTAAACAGACAAGTGTGTGTGAATGAGAGAATAAATGGAGGTGTGTGTTCAAGGGGAGTGAAAAATGAAAAATGAGGGTGTGATGACAGAAAAGTGGCAGACGGCAGGTGCAGTAGTAGCTGTTTTGGGGCCCTAAGGGTGTTTTGTTTTTGTTTTTTTTTCGTTGACCAGTCTAAATAACTCATTTTCAGTACAAAAAGCATCGTGGAGGTGAATCGCAAACACAAAGCATTAGTTTATGGCTCATTGTCCAGGTTATCATAGTGTCAGACGTACACACACACACACACACACACACACACACACACACACACTAAAGGACACACACATTTGTACGTGCATGAGTCTGGCACTGCGCTGGATCTTCCCTCCCACTGACAGATGGATGGGGTTAATATCATAATTAAGCACCTCAGCCGACGGTTCCTGTTTACCACTCGGTTGCTAGGCAGTGACATCAGCTGATCCCTCCCTCCTTCCTCTCTAATCCCTTCCCTCTCCCTCACACTCCCTCACACACACACACTCTTACACACACACTCCACTCTCTCTGCTCTCTCTCTCTCACATAAGCAGCACAGACGTGGGCAGAGTGTGGGGGTATAGGAAGAGGAGAGAGCAGGAGGGTAGGTAGTAGTGTGTGTGAGGCTGTCAGACAGCATGGTCTGGGTCTGAGGACAGCACTGGAAGACGCAGCAGCAGCATCAGCAGCATCCAGACTTCCATGTAGACCCAGTGTGGTGACATCCACAGATCACCTGGATCATCCAGCACCCACCCAAGACAACACCCACCTCTTCCAGATAAGCAAGAGGAGGAGGAGGACGAGGGGGTGGGTCTGTTTATCTTCTTTTTTTCCTTTTCTCATTTTTTTTTTCTTTTTTGGTTTTGGGAAAAGGCTCCGGGCTGGACCGCATGCATGACACAACGCAAAGGCGAGAAACCCACCATCAGTATCCAGGAGCACATGGCCATTGATGTGTGCCCTGGCCCCATCCAGCCCATCAAGCAGATCTCTGACTACTTCCCCCGTTACCCACGGGGCCTCCCCCCTTCTGCGCCCCACCAAGTGGGCCACGCCGGGTCCCTGCGCTCTGCCCTCTCCACCTCCTCGGCCGCCGCCACTGCCGAAAGTGACCGCACCAATGAGGACAACCCAGACCGGGCTTGTGCCGGAGCCTCCGCCTCCTTACAGGCCGCCAAGAGGGATGAGGAGCCAGATGTGGAGGGATACGACTCAGATGACTCAAGTGAGTGATGATTTCCCCTCTTGTCATCTCCATCCTATTGTTTACCATGATGTTTTCCTACCTGTCTTCGTGTGTGTCTATCCCTTTTAGTTCTTCCTCTCCCTCTCCCTTTCTCTTATTACTGCATCTCCATTTTTGCCACCGGTTGCCAGGCATCCCTCCAGCCGTGTGGCTTTGTGGCTTTATCTGTCACCTTTTCTTCTCTCGGCTCCACCGTTCATCTCTTTCTATTTTCAACAGCCTGGTGTGTCTGTGTGTGTGTGTGTGTGTGTGTGTGTGTGTGCGTGCGTGCATGCGTGCATGCGTGCATGCGCATGCATGTTGTGTGTCCTTGTGTGCATGTATCTGTGCTGCAGCTAACTCTTTGCCTCTCAGTCGACAGCCAACTGTTGCTGCTGCAAAGAATACAGCTCCCCCTCCCTCCTCCTTCCCTGCTCTCCTCCAACTGAGAGGATGATTTGTGTGATTTTATTGGATCAAACGATTGCATGTATCTGTCCACGAGTGTGCGTGTGCATTTTTCATATTCCCACTGTCTACGGGGTTCTCAGTCTGTACTGTCGATCAGTCTAACCGAGTTGAATGATTCATGGCTTCTTGGTGAAGCTTCACATTAGTCGCAGTTTTGCGCTCAGCGGAGTCTGACTGCATCTGTAAGCTCATCCTTGTACTGTACTGGCTGGTGACAAGACAGGCAAGTTCCAGCAGTGTGAGCATATTGTTTCTGCTTTTGTGTTTGCAAAGCACAAAGATGTGTATTTGTGTGTCCATATCTGTCTTCATCACTGAGGGGAGGCTCCTTTCAGAAAGCCTTTGCTGAATGTCATTCCTTTAATCTAACAGGTTTGAGTGGCTGCATAATAATGGGAATTAAAAACATGCAGAACAGACATTAGAGCAATAACAAATCCCAGAGATGGAACACAATTTCCACCGCCTGCAAAACCAATAATGGTGCCAATACGAAAGCTGCTGCTCCCTGCATCATTTTTACAAACCTCAGGATCTATCTGACAAATCACTGAAACGCTGAAGGAGTGTCTGTTTTAGTGTTTGGTTGCCACTGAACTTGGCCTGGCTGCAGCTCACTCCGAGTAACATGTTGCTCTCACAATGCACAGTGACAATGCTTCAGTGTGTTTGTATCAGACTCTAATCATCCCTTCTAGAGGTTCGTTGTGAGTGTTCTCTGCACAAGAGACTTGTGATTGCAGGTTAATGTGTGACAGCAGTGCAGCTTCTCCAAGAGTTAATCCATGCAGAGCTGCATGTGGGGGTGTGTGTGTGTGGGGGGGGGGCATCTCTAATCCAGAACTGGACAGGGGGGATGGTAGAGAGAGACAGAGAGCAACAGAGGCAGGTTAGGCCTGGCAGATGTTGCTCTGTGACGTCCACCAGCCAACCCGGATTTCACTCCCCGGGGAAAAAGAGATGGAGACATGCATTCTCCTACTTTGTGAGGGCAGTCTTTGCTTTGTGAGACACTTGACTTTTCTTCTGAGATTTGACTTTCTGAGGGTGTTTGCTCCTTTGTTTACAGCAACTGGGAACTAGTGCTCGTATACGACAGGATATGCCTTGTCTCTCTTTCTTTCTTTTATGCAGCTTTTCAGTCAGTCAGTTCTGTCCAGGCATTTGTTATGTGTTTATGTGTTAAATAGGGCTCCAGTTACACACCGAGAATAAAATGCATATTTTATATACTTTCATCTACAATTAGCTTCACGTATCTGTGAGCCAGATAAGAAATCCATCTTGGTCTTGCTGTGCAGTATGATTGCTCCTGATGGGCAGGCCAGCACCTTGCATGCAGATAGGTGGCTGAGTGTGAGAGTGAATGGGTGAATGAGAGGCAATTTGTGAAGTGTTTTGTCCATTACGGTAGAGGAGCACTATATGGGTGCCAGTCCATTTACCATTGTTTGCTATTTTCATAGGGGCAAGTAGTTGGGATTGGGAAGAGTGAAAGATTCAGTGTCTATTAAATGAAGTGTTCCAGATCCTAAAACATCGGTCCATCAGTTTCACAGTCCTTCTGAAACAGATGTACAAAGGTGCAAAAGTAAGGCAGGGACTGAACCTTTCTTTCAAGATCTTTTTCTCACTTTTCTTGTGTACAACTAAGTGAGTGCAGCAGAATGGATGATTTTGAGGAGCGCCTGCATCCTTACTCCATTTGTACAGTTGATGATGCAGAGACTGCAAAGCCTTTTAACCCCACCTTTGTGGAGCCAATCAGAACGGGTATGAACTCCTTTGGCTGTAGACATCATTGGAGGGCACGGGACCTAGACTGAAACACCTTGAGGTCTCAGAGATCACATATGCAACATGGAAAGACAGATGTAGACCTTTAAAACATCTGGATGGAATGTGTCTTTGGTTTTCATCTCTAATGCTTATTGATTGCATTCACACTTGGCTTTCTGTAGCTATCCAATATGCCCAAGATACATGAAACAGCGAAGAGTAAACGTGGTTGGCTGAATGCAACAGGTGTTGGGATGTTGTTGCCTCCATTCAGATACTGTAACCTTATCAAACTGCTGTTGGTGCACAGTTACTAACTTATTTGTTTACAAGGTGTCAGTTGAGGATCAGTCACAGTGCAGATTTATGTAAATGTCAAAGCTTCTCTCCATCCTCCCTGCAAATAAGGCAATTAGACACAAACATCTGCCGGAGCATCATCTTAACGATTTAACAATCACCTGAAGAGTCATCAGAGATGCAGGATAATTACAATTTCAACTCTGCTTCCAAAAAAGAGACAAAAAGGCCATGTGAGTTAAGTACTTGTGGTAGCATTTAATTGTAGATAAAAATATTGAATGGGTAATCCAATCTCCGAGTCAACTACATGTTCACCTCACCAGCCTCACCTAAACCTCTGATATGTTTAACGAAGGCAGGCACTAAAATATATAAATAAATAACAAACAAGTGGCTGTTTGGGTCTGATGCAATGTCCCAAATAATCCCAAGCTGCTGCTGCCATGGGAGTTTGAAAGGAGAAACATGAGGTGTGTAAACAAAATACTACTGCAGCAGCACATGAGCCCGCTTTAAGGAAAGCTATCGTAGACTGTACATACGATAGGAGCAGCCACATTAAAGCACTTTGACACCACAGGTGATGTACCTCACAGGTTTGCTGTCGTGCATTTTCCCTATTGGAAAATAGAAAACACAGCCTCACAATGGGGATACTCCCAGCACAGGTGCAGTGCAGTTTTATCAGTTTTACATGGGAAATAACTCAAACATCAGCAGCGATCATCAGGTTTTGTGTCACTTCTCCAGACAGCTGAGCACTCATCCAGTGACAAACTCTTTTGTACAGACACACTCAGCCATAGCACATATTACGTCTTTGTGTTTGTGTATGTGTGTGTTTTCGACTTAATATTTGAAAATATTTTGGTGGATATTTATTCTCTGACATCAAGATGTGAAGCAAACGAATGAAAGAACGTTGCTCTTACGTTAAGAGATTTGAAGAAGAAAATGTAATGATAAATGTGTTGTGAAAATATGCAATGAGCATTAGAGACTGATGTTGTGCTGCGTTGTGAAAGGATTTCTCCTTTCATATACAAATGCTCCCATATTTTGCAGCGCTGAAAGATGCGCTGAAGGACAGCTGAAACCAAGGCTGTTTGAGAAAAGCTCACTATAAAATCCAGGAACACATTGTGTCAGTTTTGCAGACAAACAGCTTCTCCTGGACGGCAACAAGCTTATAATAAGAACAACAATAATGAAGTGGAATTTCTCACCATTTTCTCCTGCCTTATCGGCTGAGCGTGCGCATGGGTTAGTAAAGTTTTAACACACTTGTTGTGAGGTTGATCTGATAATTCTTGGCCTCATACATATGAGTCACATGCTCAGGTAAAGTAATTTCTCTCTCCTGGCCGTGCAGCAAGCGATGCTGGAGATGTAACTTTCACTGCTGCTGCTGCATAAAATGTAAGAGAAAGGAACTCTCTGCTTCCTGTTGTTTGTGATTTTTAAAGAGCCAGCGATGCCCCAAATTGCCTGCTCATGGTCCTGCGGGACTTGATCCAGTATCTGCATGCTTCCTCTGGGGTGGGGGTGGGGAGGGTGGAGCGGTGTGGCAGCGTACTCCCTTATGAACCAAATCACACAGGGACATTTCAATCCTTGCTAAGAGCCTGCTGGTTAATCTGCATAACAGCAGCTTTTTCTGATTCATTGTGACTAAATCTTGATTTTAATTGAAGCGGAAAAGTGCATCACCCACCAAGTGTCCCAGCTCCCTTGCGAAAGGGGGTAATCAAAACCAATTTGACATCCGGATCTCTGCCACATCAATTAATGGTTGCTCATAGTGGGTGTAGAGGGCCACATCCCTGCCGGGGCCAGGAAAACCAGCCAGTGTGACCCACATGACAGAGCAGGTTGTTGTGTTTTTTGAGAGATAAGTCTCAGAACCATGTATTTGTTGACAGGGCAGCGTCGGGTTGGTTGGGGGGGTTTCCCCTGAGACGTCTTTCTCTGGCAGTATTGCTGGCTTGTAGTTGTCAACTGGTGAGATGGTGAGATGCAGTCAGAGTAGGAGACAAGGGACTAAAACACAGCAAAATGACAGGGAAAAGGAAATAAAACCAACAAAACTCTATTTTATATTTAGTTGTTACTGAGGATAATCGGGGTTAATTTTGACATTTGACTTTAACATTTGAGTTCCAAAAGGAAACCCAGCAGAACTAAAACAGGACCATTTAGTATGTTTGGAAAATCGTGACTAAATGTTTATGTCAAACACAGAATGCTGAGGATCGACTGGCTTGCGGCACAGTATAACACGTCTGTTGGAATTCTTTCAGTGGCAGTTTGTTATATTATGTTACGTTACATCATATTACTTTATTTAATGTTAAATACAGAACTGTGCAAATTTTAGGCCCTAAAAGTGAAATGAGCAGACAAAGGATGCCCTGAATATTTTTTATTTAACAATGAACTACAAAGTTCAGTCACTTGGCAGGCACGTTGTTCCGAGCATCTTGGAGAACTTGCCACAGTTCTTCTGTGGATTTCGTCTGTCTCACTGTCTTCTGTCTCTTCGTGTTAATCCCAGACTGACTCCACGATGCTGAGATCAGGGCTCTGTGGGGGCCAGACCATCTGTTGCAGGACTCCTTGTTCTTCTTGTCACTGAAGATTGTTCTTTATGGCTCGTGTTGTATGTTTGGGGGTTAATTTCCTAAACATTTGCACAGTACTGTACCATAAACCCTTCAAACCTTAAGAGGCCAGTACAGCAGTGCTTTCCCCATTCAGGATTTAATGTGACGTTTAGTGAAGTTCAGCAATGTACTCTGGTGCTCTGCCATGTCATGGCTTGTAGTTAATTAAAAGCACTGATTCTAAAACAAATGGGGAATCTGAGTAATGAGGCTAAAACCGAAGTAATTTTCTTTCTAAGCCTACAGAAGTTTCTGAGTGAGAACACTTTTCCACGAAAACCTGATACTGTCAGAGAATGAAATGGCAGCACCGCTGTCGGGCTCGAGAGAAGAATAATTTAATATTTCCCTGTGCACCGTCCCAATTTACACTCAGAGCTTGAGGATTACTGACACATTTTGTCTTTTCTGAGTAATATAAGTGCAGGACTTGCATGACTAAATCAGAGGCCAAGTTATTACAACACAGAGACCAACCTCATCCATGACAGTACTCCATGTTAACATTTCAGCATACTGTAGAGACAAAGTGGCATTTTCCAAACACAATACTGATGCTATTTCCGGTGAGCAACAATTCTCCAAAGTAGCTGCCACTAGCAAACAGTTTTGCAGTAATGTCTAAATGCTTTTGGTATCTAACCAATGGGATAATCTCCTAAAAACTCAGTGTATTCCTTTAAGGACAGGAGAGAAGGAAGAGCGTGTCGAGCCATCTGTTGCTTGTCCCAGACCAAAAGCCATTTACAGACCTTCGCAAAACAGAAGGCTGCATCAATCCACTCGAAAACATCCCCTGAGCCTCGTAACGCTCGCTTCAATGTAAAGAGTGTTTTCAGCACTGCCGTGCCCAGCACAGTAGAATCCTATTAAAAGTCTATCTGCAAGCTGTCATGCAGTAGTAATGACTCACTGTAGTGTCCCATGTTTTCCTGTGACTAACCCAGCACTAACAAAGCGTGCCAGATTGTCAGCCAGTTCACATTATGGGTTATTATTACTGGTGCTGTCTCTCAACAGGAGCCATCGAGTGTTTTAAGTTAGCAGCAGCTCTGCTTCATCAGATACAAACTCTGCCTCTACTCCGCCTTCATCCCACTAAGCACATTATGTAATGATAATGCCAGCTATTACACAGATCCATTTGGCGTGTGCGGCTGTCATCAGTGGGGAGAAATTTTGTTTGGCTTTAGTTTGTCACACTTTGCATCCACACATTGAGGGAATATGTTTAAATATTGCAGGAGATACATGGGCTCTTGAAAGCTTCTGTTTTTTAAATAAAAATCCACCTGTTTTGACCAGCTTAAACCTCAAAGTGCTTCAGTCCTCCCCACTCCTGAGAAGCCATACACTCACTCCATTTGCCTAAATTAAATCCTGGTGTCTGATCACTTCTCTGCCCACACAAAGTGATGAATCAAACCTTAACTAACTTAACCACAGCTGCATAGAGTGGGCACTCTGGTCTACAGAGAGCTCAGTTTCACCAGTATTAGATTTTTATCCTCTGGTGTCTCTGGTGTGAAGCATGAGTGTGCTGTGTACCGTTTAATGAGGCCACATTAAAGGATATCTGGATATTCAAAGGATTCAAAGGATTCAGAGGTTTTTATTGTCAATTTCACCATATGTCAGACATACAGGGGAATCGAAATGTTGTTTCTCTCTCTCTCTGCGATGTGCATACAACAATAAATAATCTAAACAAAACCAGCTAAATAACTTTACTACAATATAAATATAAAGTGTGTAAGAATATGTGAAAAAATATATATAAATATGAAAATTGCTTGACCTGAATATATTTACAGAGTAACAATATGTTTTGACGAGGTAGCAGCGGTAGTACAGTGTGAACTGTTGTAAACATTAGTTGTTATTGTGCAAATATGTTAACAAGAATAGTGCAATGGTTGTCCAAACTTGGCCAAAAGATATATGAAAGTTCAAAGCTTTCAAACTGTTACTTCTGACTGCCATTTGCAGTTAAGGGCAAAGATGTCCAGTGTTCATGATGTTCATGCTGAACATGTAATTTTATTAAGAACCGTTTACAGTATGAGTCCATGGAAACACATCATTTATCCAGTGGTTTGGTTCATAGGTTCGGTTAACTACGTACAGGTTTACCACTCCGCACATTGGCAGCTGCTGCAGCTACACAATTGAAAGATTCAGTCAGAAGGGAGGATGCCTGGTCGGACCTATGGCCATTTGCTGATTTCTAATACCTGACTCAGTCACCGTGTGGTTGAGCTGATGTCAGTTTCATTTGTGGTGGCAGCAGGGAGTCATTTACAGCAAACGAGTTCTGATAAAACCACTGTGCATTACCCGCTCTGCACTTCATCTGGTGGACACACTCATTTAGATGATACACTTTTTATTCAGGAACTGGGTGTGAAACCAAAACAAGAGCTAATATGAGAGTGAACACTGAACTTGTTATCATCAGATGGACACAAACTTGATTCCTTATGTATGCTGATTTTGCTTTGTGCCTTCTGAATGGTGCCCTTTAGAAGAAGTGCACTGTAAGGAGGCTTCACCACGGCTATATCCAGCCATAGTTGATGCTAGCTGTTGCACATGTCCTCTTACTCCAAAGCCCAGTGTGGTATGAACAAAACAATGAATGGCAAACAAACACGTTTGTTTTGGAACATACGCAGGTTTTTCCATATACCTGAATAGAAAAGTGGTCACTGGGAAGTTGACCTTTGACTTGTGACCAACAAAAGCTGTGCTCCCAAATTCGAAGAAATTCCCTCGATATCTTGATAATGATATGTCGCTGGCTCAGAGGCGTTAAAAAAAAAAAAATTCTCAGTGGACCAGTGGTTGGGCTCAGGTATGTTCAGAAGAGATTTTTGTTTGCCGGAGTCCGACACTTGCATTTCTTACTTGGCCAATGAGGCTTCCTTTTTTTTTTCTGCATTCCTCTTGTCACTCCCTGAAAAGAAGCCGAACTCCTGTTCTTTCTAAGCTTCTGCATCCCACCTCAGCCGGGTCGATAACAGATCACGCCTCGCTTCTTTGGACTCTCAGAAGCCATAACTTACTATTTTACTCTTTCAGTTACTTTTTTCGCAAGAGAGAGAACTCAGTGCGTAGTAAAATACAGATCTGCAGTAGACCACAGACCACAGTATCTGGCCCCAGAGTGGAGTGTTGAGCTGAAAATGCTTGCTGAGCTCACCTGGACTAATACCAGCCAGGCAGGAGGATTTTCTTGTGTAGGTGTATGGTGTGTTTCCTTTATTGTCTCCTAAAGTCGATTTGATTTCCTTGGGGTGGGGGTTGTCTGTCTTGCCAGATGGTCTCCAGACAACTGGCAGATTAAGCATGTAATCTGTAATCACACTGAACTAGAGTCACATAGAAATAACATAGAAAGAACTTTGGCAAAACTTTGCTTTACATTTGGAGGGAAACCAAATGGCTTAAGTGATGCCTTTTAGATTGTGATGTAAAGTATTTTGTGTATTAAGTTGGTGTTTTGGGCCTGAAGGCAGATGAGAGGAAAGTTGTACATCTTCAGAGGAGCATGAATGAGCTCAGATATTTGACATTTTTTCTGTGCACTTGAAAGTTTTGACCTTTTGGTGGTGTTAGAGGAAAGGTCAGGCAGGTCAGGCATCCTTTAGTCAGTATTAACTTTCACTGCACCTTCTGTGCCCAGTATCCATCAAGACACCTTGGTCCAGACTGACTCTTGTTCTCAGCTTCAACTGGTGAAAAATGACACAATATTTTCCAGAAAGTAAAAGTAGTAGATTCTGAATGAAACCGAGAACAGGTTTTTTGAGTGTTAGTGTATATTATGACATGAAAGAGTTGGTAAGGTTAAATTAGATGATAAAAATCCCAAGCAGCTGTTCTGACAAGGCAATATCTCTGCCTCGTTTCAAAGATGAGGTGAAACTAATACCACAGAATTATAAATCAAGCACTTCTCGCAGTATTTGACATTTAATTGTCATGTTGAGCATTAAAAGCACATTTTGTATGCATGCTGTGTCTCCAGTAAAATTCATCAAAATATCATCACGGAGAAGCTTACATAAAGACCCATGACTCGTCTGCTTCTGGCAACTCCACAAAGTAGCAGTGCTTGAGTCATCTTTTCAGGGAACCATGGGTCTGTAAAAATTCAGAAGGCCAAAAAAAAAAAAAGAAAATAACATTTTTCCCTGAAAGTCCACTTTTATCAATAAATGCTGGGGCGTTCTTGATGGTGTTACTTTAAACCTCCACTCAGGGTGAGGAGGGAAGTGAAGAGGAGAAGTAACTGTACCCAGCATCAACAGAAAAAGGTCTGGTGGACCAAACTAGACTTTTTTTTCATCAGTCCATTCAAGAACTTTTGTAAAACTAAAAGCTAATGTTCCTGCTTCTGCTTTTTTTCATTTACTTACTGTCTTTATAGTTGTACCTAAAAAAAAAGAGTAGGTGTGTATTTATTCAATTTCTGCATATTTTTTCGATCTGTTTCTTCAGCACTTACAGCAGCTTTTAGCTCACATTTTGTTGACCCGTAGAGTCAAAACGGAGCGTAAATGAGCTATGTGAAGGCCCTGTGCAAACCTTGACTTAATTGATTTTGCATCCTTATGCATGCTGGGAAATCACTTGAGAGCAGTATCAGTGCACCGTGTCCTTTGGTCACCAGTGGTAAATTTACTAAAAGAAGCACTGCTATGTGTTCTTGCTTGTAAAAATCCATTTGAATCCCACTAAGTGCAATCTTCTTTAAAGATTAAGTATCTGATGATGGGACTCTGTTAGTTCCAGCTGTTCTGACTGCTGCTTTACATTCCCATGATCACCCATTTTATATTCAGTGTATTCTTTTTCTTTTTTTAACATTCTTTTCAGAGTGTGGACGGATGGAGTAGCACCTCTGTACTGTCAACTTCTGCTTTAAGGTGTTGGTGGGTGTTTCTTTATACGCCCTAAGGTTTAATGTAATGATGAAGCATAGTACTGAAAGCCCTTGTACTCATCACCAGTGCATTAGCAGGGGCAGTCAACTTGAATGTGTGTGCCTTAAAAAAAACAAAAACAAACAAACAAAAAAAAACCACATGAATATCTCTTTAAAATGAAAATCCCCAGTCTGGAGTGTACAAACTGTCTTTGTCGTTTGATGGAACATACTGTTGTGTTCGGTGTCGGGGTGCTTCATGAAAACATCACGCTCTATACATCCACGTTAACAGCACTATAAATGACTGTGTGGCATGAGGTGACTTTTACAGATAAGCAAGAACCAGCTAACAGATTAACAGAAAGGAAAAGTTATTAATGAAATAACGAAAAAGCGGAACAGAATAAAAAGGCTTGGGTTTTATGTTACTTGGTTAACTGTAAAAATGTAAATTGAATAATTATGTCTGTGAAAGTTTTCCTGGCAGAAGGAGTTATTTAAAGCTGCTCCACGATTCACCACACTCCTCCTCGTCACATGCTAATGGAGCTGATTAATAACTTTTACCACTTTGAGATGATAAATTTGTGATATGTAATTTGCTGGTTTACTTGTTGCTGCTACTTAGGAAAAAAAGACTGCTGAAGTCATTTTCTAAAGCACAAGTACAGGTTCTACACGCATCTGTGAATGTGTATAATGATGCAACATTGTAACTGATCTCAGAACAGTGAAAGCAGAGTCAAGTGCACACTTGTCTGTAGCTAGCTATTGCTAGTATCCCATCACGCCCACATCACCAACATGGGCAAATTTAAAAACCAGAAATGATGGATTCAACGCCACATAGCTGACCTAGCTTCCAGAGACAATAGCCGACTATGGCCACAAGTAATAAGTTGCAGTAAATTACAGCAGCATCAGACGCTGTTCTGAGATGTAAGGAGAGCTGTCGCTTCCACTGCGGTATCGTTCTAATTGATGTCTATTTTTTATTTAACCGGTCAAGCACTGCTTGCCTTGCTCATCATTACAGCACTCCACTGATATAATGTTATTTAAGTTATCATTCCTCTCTGTATCCGATCACAGTGCAATAAATTAGTCATCTGTAGAAGAATATTTTTATTGGTTTCATTTTAGCTATTTCAAGGCATTTTGCTGTAAAAGGCAACTGCAGGGCGTCTCCTTCCTCAGATGAAGCCAGGTGTTATTGCACAGAGCCTTTTTTTCTGTTTGTGCTGAGAACCACTGTGACAGAGATTGGATGGTCACAATGCAACTATTGTTCTCCATTCAAGTGAGTCAGTAAGTCCGAGCACTGTCAGTGCATGATGGGCCGTGTTTCAACAGGAATGCAGCAAAAGAACAAAGTGGGTTACATCAGGCAGTCTGGTTTCTCAGAGGACCGTCCACCCTGACCTCCAGCGCCTGTGCAGTATAACAACGTCTCTCTTCTATGATTGGAAAAAATATAACTGTGAATGTGATCCTGGCAGCAACTTCGTTTCACCCAAAACGTATTTGGCAAAGCAAATTAGTAGTATATGTACGCATACAGTGCTTTGTATTAGACAAAGATTCCCTGTATCTCTAAATATATAGCATTAGTCCTGAAGTCCGCAAAATTATTTTCAAGTATTATAGGCACTCACTCTGCAGTATAATATATTACTATGAATGAAATGAAATGATTAGTTTGTTAATACTAATGGGGAATCTTAATATTGTATCTGGGTGAGTTAATTTTAACTACTCCTCCTTATTTTTTCTTTAATCTTTGCTTTTTTTGTGAAAATATTTGATCATTTTGCCTCTTTGTGCCTTGAACAGATATTTAAATGAAACCATGTGAGGTTGAAATGCAAGCATCTCAAAACTGTACTGGAGCTCAGGACTTGACTAAATGTCTTAGAAGTAAATGTTTACATACAGGGTTGGAGGTAAAAAAAAAAAAAAAAAAAAACCCTGCAGCTCTTCACTCATCTCCACTCGATTAGCATTTGTTCTCAACCTACCAGGTAGAAATCTGTAGCTTATTGAAGAGAGCATCAGAACAAAAATCCCACACAGTGCTCCAAACAATAATTCAGAAGGCAGCTTCATTGCACCATTTCCAAGAACTGATGCTGTGAGTTTCAAAGGTTTGACTCCCTGCAGGTTCTTGTCTTTCTGTGTGTGTTCTGACTCATAATGTCTGTGCAAAGTCTCTTAGATTATTTTGAACTGTTTGTTAGTCTTAAACCTACGGTATACACCGCAGCTCAAACAAAAGTAAGCAAGCACAAAGTATTTCATCCTGTCTTAAGTGAGTGGTTTTACCTCATAGCAGTTATTGATTATGAGAGCTTGGAAAACCCTCAGTGTTCAGATGTGACTCGTTCTTTCCAGGAGGAGTGGGTTGCCTGCTCTTGGACGTCTGCGCGGCTAAAAGTGAAAGAACTTTCAGCCAAAGAATTATCGCCTAGTCGCCTACCAGAGGACCAGAGGAGTGTTTACAGAAAATAGAGCCAAAGTGGAAATGGGAATGCTGCCTCACATTCTGTAGGCGGGGAAACTGACAGAAAGATAAAAATACATACAGTATATGTACATCAAGTGTGTCAAACAGGATGGAAAACTGTTGCTCGCATTATTAATTTATGAATCTGGAGTTGCAGCTTGATTACTGCACCAGTGTTGCTGCACAAATTCCCTTTTTCTCTTATGAAAATCTCTTCATTCAACAGAGTAGGATTAGAGAATTGTGTAATTTGTCATACGTTTTAGATTGAAACAGCCAAAGGATGTCTTTCAGTTCCCGTCAGTGCAGCTCTTCAGAGCTCTGCCATTAGTGAATTAAATCTACACATACAGTACAGGTTCCTGCAAAACAGCCTCATCAGCAGTGTGTCAGTCACAGTGCCTGTCCAGGGTATTCTCCACTTCCTGCAGTGACATTAAAAAGAAGAAGACCCACATACATTAGACACACACCTCCCAGCTTTCAGCAGACATTTAATAACTCTATAGAAATGAAGATCTTTCATCTCTTAATGTGTCCACCCCGCTCTGTCACAGTCAGACCCTCATTATGGCGCAGGGAAGATGAAGACCACTTGGTGCCATCTGTGATAACATGCAGCAGACTTCAGGGCTGAGGAACAACACATAACTGGTTGATATATGCGTGAAGCCCATACCAACCAGCTGATTTTGATTTTGCCTGCAAAGCAAATCAGACTTTGGCTCGTTTTAGTGTGCTCTGACGCACAGGAAGTAGTCGACAGCAAGAACATGAAGTGAGATAAATAAAGAGCTGCTTGGGTGTTTGAATCACCCATGATTTCTCACCCAGGGTAAAAGTACTGAATCAACCCCGCACTGAACAAGTGTGGCTTGTTCACTAAGGGACACATAGATGACAGTCAGAGCTACTGTCTTGTTTTCTGCTGTCTGTAGTTCTTTCTTTTGTCATTGCATTGTACTGTATCTATTCCCATGTCAAATCTAAAGTTATACACAAATGTTGGTTTGGTTTAGGCACAAACACCACAATAAGATAACTCAGTTAAGGTTCAGGAAGGATCTCTGTCGTGATTAAAAGAAAACCGTTGACTGGAGATTGGAAATGGGAAACTAACAGCGATACCCAGTGCTGAAGTCTGGCATTTTGCTGACCTGTCCATCAACCCTGACCTCCTCCTCCTCTGTGGACTTTGTTGCTCTATAACAATGTCACCTGACTTCCTCTCTTCCTGACAACTGTCTTAATTACTACGGTCACTACAGGGCTTAGTCGCTTGCTTGTAAGCAGTTGCTGAAGGTATACAAACTAAAAACATACAGATTTTTAATTGAATCAAATTAAGTTAATGAAACACTTGTAAAATGCAATGCAGAGTTCCTGTTAGTCAATTGTTGAATGAAATACAAAAGAAAACAAGTGACGTAACCATGTGTGGTTATGTTTCAGCACACGTTTACTCTGATGTGCTGTTCTCCAGCATATTCTGTTGGTAAAGCAGATTATAGAAAATGGTGCTGTAATAGTCTGTTCAAAGATTCAGTGTGCTTTGCAGCATAGCTTTGTTGTGAAACACCCCCCCACACACACACACACTCCCCCACCCCCACCCGCTCTCCTGCTGTAGAGATTGCGGTTTCTCTGAAAAGCTCCATTTGTATAGATCTGAGTGCAGTTTGATCGGATCCTGCTGGCTCTAATGAGTCGGCAACACCTTGGTAAGCTGCCCCTTGATCCCTTCAGAGATGCATTTACACCAAACACCAAATACGGTCCAAAAGTAGCACAATGGTGCGATGCTGCTGTTTGACTGATGTTTCAGGGCCCCTCAGGGTCCTTTGCAGGCTTCCAGTTTCACTTTCATTCATGCTGGTGTTTTATTGAATTAGTGTGGGAAAAATGTTGTTCGTTATTGTTCATGTCCAGTGTTCACTGTGTAAATATGTTGTAAACAGACAGTTCTGTGCAGGAGATAACAGAAGCATAGATTCATAACACAAGGTGTGAGTCTGCAGCATTTTTTACAGTCTCCTGTGTATTAGGGAGGGTTGGTGCAGACCATGATAGAGACATGAAATGATTTCCTTGGTCTGTCTGAAGCCGGACTGTACGCCCCCGACCTTTAGGTTCTCTCTGACTCTGGAATTGAATGATTAGGTAAAGGACATATGTTTAGTCCTCTGGTATTCCAGTCAGCCAGCCTGTTCAAGGTGTAACCACACCTGATGACAGAGCTGCCTCACTACAGGAGGCTCAGGGACAAGAAGCGTCTCAGGCTGAGTAAAGTCACCCACAGGCTGTATGACATTTAAAATCAAAGCAAATTCACTCTGCAGCAGTACACCAGGGCTGCTCTTTGTTTGATAAATGTTAAATTGATTGCCTGGAAATGTAAGTAATTTTAGTCCATTTTAATGCATATTCATTGAGGGCCCATGTTGTTTTTTCTTAGATTTAATTTTTTACCCTTGTTTCTGATTAAATTTAGAAATTTGCTGTTCAGTACTTCTTTTCACTGTCTTGAGTTTAATTTGTAAATTAATATTATTGTTTTTAAGTGAGACTAGACCTGAGCAATGCTATAATACTATCTCTTCCAGTTAGCTGTCAAGTAATTGATCCTTCTCATCCTGATATCGTGTGACTAGCATAAAATCCCTGAATGGTACAGATGGCTACCATAACACTGAGTGTCTGCTGATACCAATATGAGATTTGTCATTTCCTCTTTGATATGTAGTCAGAGGCCAGGCAGATGCATGTTGCTTAAAACAGCTTAATGCGAAGCATAAATTATCAAATGCCTAAATACCATAAATAAATAATATACCGTTTGTCTCTGTTGTTAAGCAGTTGAAACAACAGAAAAAAAATCTAAATGTGTTCAGTATGGTCATAGCAGCTCCATCAATCTGGAGGTGACAGATTTGAATCGCAGACGCCCACGCAGGACAAGATAACTTGTGCTGACTGTTCATGTTGACCTGCCGTCCACAGACGTGCTGTGCAGTACACACCAGTACTGCACTGTAATCAGGTTATTGTGTTGTATGTTTCCTGGTCAGACGGTATGACATTAAGCATGGAAGGAGTCTGTATCCCAGTAGAATTTATTTATATTTGCTTTCAAGTTGTGTTAACAGACATGCTCTATAATGGAAAACATGATGGACTGTTGTAAAACCCCTCTAATACTTATTAAGAGAGTGAGAAACTCAAGACCGTTTACTAACGACTCATTAACATTTATAACTGACTTCATGTTTGTTACACTTTAGTAATGACTTAATTATGACTGTGGATTTAAGGTTTATTACCCTTTATTAATGCCTTACTAACATCTGACCTGACTAAACAGTCTATTACCATTTATTAATGACTTAGTAACATTTATAACTGCTTAATTAAAGTTCTTTATCCTCTACCTGATGCTATATTTGAAAACAAAAATGACCCTGCAACCCATCTTATTAATCTCATTAATAACTTCTAATTATTGGCTCATAACTAGTCTTTGAAGCATTAGTGAATTATCCATCAACTACTAATAAAGCCATTCGTTACAGTTGCAAGGTGCCTAATTAGAAAGTGGTGCAGACATAAGTGAGTATGTAAGGATGGATGGAGGGAGGGAACGTGGTGAAACTCGAGAGAGACAAAACCTATCTTCGAGCATCAAGTCAGTCTCTTCAATCAGGAACATGAAAGACTGAATGAGTGTTTCACAGTGTGCACCTGACTTGTCTTGCTTGAATGCACTTCATGATGAAGCCCAACCTCTAAATTCTCTCACAGGGTTCATGTGTCTGTGAATGTCTTATGCTGTGACATTGTCTTGCTTTTGTTGCTGCTCATGTGCTGTGTTTATATTATGATTTTTTTTTTTATCAATGAAGGTGCTATCTCACAGCCTGTGTTTTCTGTCATTACTGGTGCACAGTTTATAGTTAATATGCCTCAGGGTTTTTTTTTTCAAAGCAGAAACTACACATTCTACAATCTATACCCAATCTGTTCTTCGTTGGGCCTCACTGAGTTCCAAGATTTATTTCTGTGTGTGGCATTTTAGCTTCTTTTTTTCTTTTGTGATGGCTCACAGTGTGGAGAGACAGGGAACATTATGAGACAGGAGAGTAAATGGAGGAGGAGGGCACGTAATCAGGCCCTGGCCTCGACACAAACCAAGGATGTCATGTTTAGTTCCCCTCAGGCATCAGGATGCCCTCTGAGTTTAAAAACATAACCTGGACCCCTCTTTGAAAATCTGACTACAGACTGTGTCAGAAAAAAGTCCTCAAGGTCTGACAACGTGCAGTCTGAAGCCACGTTTAACCCTCAAAGAAGCACCACATGGATAATGATTAGTACTTGAAAGGCCCATCATTTCAAACATCGTATGTTTTTTTTCCTTCTATGGATGCTGGTCTGTCAGTTGGTGGGTCAGTCCACCACTTTGGTTCATAGCTCAACAACTACTGGATGAATTTCCTTGTAATTTTTAACAGACATTTGTGGTCCCCAGACAATGACATTAAACAATGTCAAAGTTTCTAAGAAGACTGATGTTCTTCTGGGTGTAATACAGGATGTCATTTCTTAAAACATAAATTTAAGACTTCCTAAGCCGTACAACCTGAAAAAGACTCTGAGGTGCTCTTGAGATTACCTGAGAGGTTTTGCTTTTCATAATAGCTCTCAGCCAACCAGTGTGTGCTGATCGGTCTACATTTGCAATGATTATGTCCTCTTCCACGCTGCTGCAGCCACATTACAAACACAAGGTCAAGCATTGTTCAAACCCACTGAGCCTTAGTTTAAATTCCAGCTAAAAATCCAAGTGTTTCCAAAGATACCGAGGCCAAACTGACCGACAGGTACATGTGTGTGCATCCACTAATGCTACTGTATGTACTGTACATCAGGGGCAGATTTAGGCTTCAGGAGGTTATTGGATTTTCTTATCAGGTGAGGTGCACTGTGCCTGAAGGCCCTTATTTTGGAAAGCACATTTACCTCTTGGCTTTTGTACATGAATGAGCGCTCTCTTCTTCCTCTCCTGAAGCACAGCCTTCCCTCTCACCCTCACCTGCTTCACTTCTTCATCCTCTTCTCTTGTCTCCTCTCACTCAGGAGCACAGGGACACAAATGTGTGTGTTTTTTTGTTTTTTTTTTCAAATACCTCAGGCTTCCGTATAGCTGACATTTTTGGAGATGCAAGGTTTTCACGTGAGAACAGAGATTTGAAATTTGCTGGTGTGTCAGCTACTAAGCGCCAGCCTCAGGCAAGCTCTGAGTAAAACAAGGGAAGGAACAGACTCTGCTCACTGACTTTATATTAAATCTCTTGAAGTCTTTTTATGATGCTACCAACAAGGAGAAAAACATCACATATGAATTCACATATACGTAGGGCGAGCACTCACACATTTTCCTCTTGCATTGTTCTTTTGATTAAAGCATTATCAACAGTCCATTTACCCACGTGGGCATTAGGGTCTCTTCCTCTCTCAGGGTGTTTGTGTATGTGTGTGTGCGCACGGCGTACAGTATTGGTGAATATACTGAGCCCAACTCCAGCCTTCAATAATCAATCAAAGCTTTCTTTATCAAACATAATTCAAAACAGTCTTCACTTGCGTCATGAAGCAAAACAGCTCTGAGCAATCCTATCAAGAGGGTAGTGCCGTGGTCTGTATGCACAAAATGAATGCACAGTAAATAATAAGACATCCTTATGTAAGGCAGAAGGTTTGAGGACTATATTGCGCTTAATTTTGGATTAAATTGTTATTAAAAAGTTATTTTCTGTAAAAACGGATCTTTTTACTGACCT
The DNA here is from genome assembly GCA_037833715.1 of Toxotes lorentzi. Classification (NCBI taxonomy): domain Eukaryota; kingdom Metazoa; phylum Chordata; class Actinopteri; family Toxotidae; genus Toxotes; species Toxotes lorentzi. The sequence continues at coordinate 19,667,576 of JBBMJY010000004.1, read as the reverse complement.
GGCAGGGTTCTGTTTTTCTATGTCAATAATAAACAGTACGTTTAAAACAATAATATATTGTGCTTATAAGCGGAACTGGGAGATCAGTGGTCACCTAAGGTTAGATTACCTATTACCTATTTCTCTATTTTGTGAGCCTTTACCTTCCTTTTTTTCTTTTATTTCCACCTCTGAGTAGCTAGGTTAGATTATTTCCATTTTGGGCCAACAGTGTCCAACAGTACTGCAACTGGAAAGTTACATAACACAGATCCGGCTTTAGTTCAGGATGTGAGGACTGGGTCACTAAGTGTATCCACTGTTGCCTTCTACATGTTGTCAGAGATTGTATCTTGTGGTGGATGGTGTCTGCTTAGTGTAGATTCAATAAGGTGTGGCACTGATGGCTCCATATTCACTGTGAAGGCTCAGTGGACAGCGGCATCAGTCAAACAGAACACTGCTTGTCTGCTCCCACAAAAGTACAAAATGGGTCCTGAGGGTAAAAGCAATTAGAAGTAACTTTTTTCTCCTCTTGCTGTCTGTCTCTCATTTGCTCCGTCTATAGTAAAACAACGATCCTTTGTTTCAAATCCTCCCATGATTTCTCACTTTCTGGAAGATGAATTGTGCTATTAATTGGAATTGAAATGCTGAACATCCTAATGAGCCCCTGCATACATTTTGTTACGCATGCTCATATTTCAAGAGCCAAAGCAGTTTTTACGTTTAGCCCAAGTGGTCATTTCCAATTAATCGTGGAGCTCACTGTAATTGGCTCCCACGTCCAGACTGTCAGAATAAGAAAACATCCATTATTTATTTGCTTTTCTTCCATACCGTCCACTTTCAGCCTTCCTGTCGCCTGTTTCCTGCCAATACAAGGCCTCCTATGGCTTCATTTATTACAAGTGAGGTGAAAAAGCTTTAGTAATCATGAGTCATGTCCCCATCTTTTCACCCCACCACTTTTGCCCTCATGGTGCCAGCAGCCACTGGATCTTCGGGGCTTATGATGAGAAAGAGCTCAGAGGATGATCAGATGGACCAAACTGCTGTTTTTGTCTCTGAAACTCAAACTAAACTGGAAGTGAAATCAGGCTTTAAAAAAACAAAACGAACAGTAACCCAGATGATGAGAATACATCATTTCTAGAATTATGCAACATGATTATTTTTGGTCCAGTAATTTAGTCGGCTTTTGGCATTAAGACAAATCAAATCTTTTGCGTCCATTCACATTTCTTTGCACGCGCAACAGCCATGCACCTAAAAACACACACTCGGATAAAAACAAACATGTCAACAAGCAATTAGACCCCATATGTGACAAACTTTCTATTAGCAGACTTCATGCGCCCAAGGAAATGCAATTCAGTCTGTGTATCTGTGGTGAAAATCTGGTACAGGCCTGCAGAAGCACTCAGCAGGCGTTTTCCTGCTGCCTTGTTCAACACAGTATCTGACCACAGACTCCTGCTGGCTAACATAATGTAATCCGTCTGTCTCCTCCTTAAGACTCACAAACTCTTTGTCCCTGTATATTTGATCAGAAGATGTTAAAACAATCAGTGCAAACCATGATTATTTAGATAGTTACATGTTTCTGTGCTTCAGAACATTCATTTTGAGATAATATAGTGGATACCACATTAAGTCTAAGCTTTAATTTGAGTAGATTTACATCAATACAGTCTACAGTTAAGAAACACTGTGAATGACTCTTAAATTCTATTCTGGTGGTTGGTATAGCAACAGGTTTACAAGGTCGATGTTTAAAATAATTTCTGTTCTTAGTCATCCACGTGTTCTTTGGTACCAAATGACGCTTTTTAAAAACTATGATCATGAACAGGCATTGCATTGTTTGCTGTTAACACATACACACCGATGGTAGACCGGCTGGACCTGTCCTCAGAGGCCAAAAACTGTACTTCACTGACATTCATGAGCCACACATCTGGGCATGAGTAGTTTTTGTTTCCCGAGTGCGGACTGGAAGGCGGCCGGCTCCCCTGAAGCTGTTGACAGTGAACACTCTTCCCTTTTTGAGCCGTGTGGCTCTGTGCCGCACTCACATCCCTTGTGGCTGGATGTGTGACTGAGGGAGCAGAGCCTGAATTGAATCAAATGGAAATGAATTGGGAAAAGCAAGCTTGCAATCGTTATTAGCAGTTAGAGTCAATAATGATTTACATTAGAGATTTGAAATTCAATTTCCAGGCCCTGCACTCAGGTTGTAACTTAATGTTAGTTAGAATTGTTTCTCATGATTGTGATGTTTGTCTCTCATGATTGTGAATACTGATTTCATAATTAGACGATCCGTATCTCATAATTATTAGAAAACAATAACCTAAAGATAAAAATAGGCACTGAGCTGAGCTTTGGAGCTTTGAGCTCAATGTTACATCAGTATGATAACATGTTCACACTGATGATGCTAACCTACTAATGTTCACCAGCTTTGTGTGGTGTGTTAGCATGCTAACATTTGCTACTTAGCTCTAAACACAGCAATCACCTGAGGCTGATGGGAACGTCATTCAGCTTTGCAGGTGTTTGATCAAAAACCAAAGTACTGAATAAATTCAGATATTCACCTGATGATGGCGCTAGATGAAAACTCAGGTTATCAAAGTGAATCCAACCAAAATTTTTCACTCAAAACCAAAGCTGTCAAAGTCAGAGTGGCACTACAGCTAAAGTCAGTGGATTACCAAAGTTGGGTACATCCTCTGGGAAACATGAATGATGTTGCCAAAGCTTTTTGGCCAATCTGTCAAGAAGACGTTTTACTGGATTTGTGAGGAGGAGGAATGGTCGACAAGACACAGGACTTTGACATGGGAGACCACTGTTCATTTCCTGTTTGAAACTGATAATCGTCGTCCATGACTATTACACAACCTTGACTGTACATTTATTATTGTAACCATGAAGATGAAGCTTTTCTAACCTTAAGGAGGTACCTACCAAACCTAACCAAAACCATGATCTTTTCCTGAATTTGGTTAAGAGTTGTGAATTTAGATAAGTAATTCACTTCATAATCTCTGCAGTGATAGCTGTTTCAAGCCGTCACTGATGATATACTGCTGTGTCTGAGCAGGCAGAAACTCTCAAATTCTGGTACAATAAAGCAATAGTGGAAGACAAATTCAGATCCTTTATTTAAGTAAAAGTACTGATATCACACTAGAAAAATACTAAATACTCCACTAAAAGTAAAAGTCCTGGATTCAAAACCTTACTTAAGTAAAAGTATTTAGGTTTTATCATCAAAATGTACGTAAAGTAGTAGTTGTGCCGTAAAATGGTCCCTGCCAGTGTTTTACTATTATATATGATTTTTTAAAATTAATATTACTGCTGCGTTAATATGGATGTTTCATTTTACTATTGTAGTTTAGGTTTGAGCTAATTTTATGTACTTTATGTACTTATGTACTGTTGGTTAGTTTGATCTTCAGCAATGCATCATATTCTATAAGATTGTGATATGTTTGTAGTGGCAAAACCATGTATTTTTAAAAAGTCAACTTTTCATGAGCTCAGCAAAAAAAAAAACAACCCCTTTCCACTTTAAATTATTATTATTATTATTATTATTTACCTACAAATCACAGATACTTTACGTCGTCTTAGTTTTTTGCATGGTGTAAAGTTTTTAATATATTTTTCCTGCCCTCCAGGCAGACTCTTGTAACTTCTGACAGATGTGTAATCCATCACACTGAACAGGACATTTTTGTCCAAGCTCCTGTATTGTTGTGTTGATTAAAGGAAACCCAACTGCAGTCTGGAGAGTAGGAAAACACATATGGAAGATCAATGATATGGTCCTTCAAAGCTCAGAATATCTCAGGGAATAATGTGGGAAAGACAGAATTTAGCCCTGTTAACCCTCCTTTAATAAAACGTACTTTTTCCGTTTTAATAGAAAAACAAATCATATGTTTTGTTTTGTGCTGTGAGTCACAATCTCTTGCGTCCACCTACAGCTTCCAGGCTTCCAAACTTGTTATCCTAGTCAGAGTCAGAACTTGCAGATTACTTGCATTTGTTGTGGTAGCCACATAAAAACCCAGCCCTTTTCATCTCAAGCTTTTTTAGTGTTATGTGCCCACAATTCACAAGAGTTAATCCAACCTAAATACTCCATTAATTTAGCATCTCTTTCCGCGTGTTGCTGCTGTGATCTAGATTTCAGTTTTAATCTACAGTGAAAATGCTTTCATTTGTCTCCTCCTCTCCTCGTGATTTCAGTTTGCTGAAAAGATGAAAGCAGTGTTGGTGTATACTGAGGCAGGGGCGGTGTGCATGATGGGGTGGCAAGTGGAACAGCTTTCCCACAGGGAATTGCCCGGCTGCAAAGCATGAGCATGCAAACTGGGGAGAGGAACCAAATTCCCCTTTCAGACGGCATCATCACTGAAAAAGCAAAGTCCAATCACCGTCTGTGAAAAAAGCAGGTCAAGGGCCAATCATACGATCAGTAGGAAAGGGCACTTCTAGGCTTTAATTCGTCCTGAATGTCACACTGCAGTATGGGCTTTTTTAAAGGAAAGGGCAACAGGCAAAAAGGGACTGTTTCACATTTTATAACAGTGGCCTTGAGAAGCAAACACAGCCTGCTGTTTTCAGGTCTATGTGATGTGGAATGCTTGAAAGAGGAGGGGGGGATGTGGGGGAGGGGGGGGATGTGGGGGGAGGGGGGGATCAAGATATTTAGCCTTGCTATTCACTGGGCTCATTTCATTGTTCAGTCAGACACAGATGATGCTTTTGGTTAAGGCCGGAGGGTCAGACAGAAAATGAAACCTTTATTTTCCTGTATCATAAGAATGACAGCAGTTCTGTTTCAGGGAAGGTTTTCCCTCAATTACTGATGCAAGAAATGGAATTTTTAATCTTGAAATAAGCCTGCAATAAGCCTGAGAAATGTTTTGCTGATCAACAAGATAAGCTTTTTTTAGCCTGATAATGACAGCAGCAGCTCAGTGGACCCACAACAGTGAAGGTTCAGTGTGTTTGGCAAAGGGAGGATAAGCATAAGATTTTCTGCATTTTGCATTAGCTAACCTTTGAATGCATAGAAGTGCCTACTGGATGATGATGACTGCTACTTCTTATTACTGATGTTTTCAGTATAACCATGGCAGACTTTCTCTCCCTGACACATTCGCTTTTGTGCTGAAAGTGCGTCAGTCCTTTCCACTTGCTTCAAAGTCTCCAGCATTTCCAAAGGTTTGTCCAATTATCTGAAGCCAAATTTAGATGGGCAAGGGCCAATCAAATAATCAGTCCAAAGGACACTTGTGCACTTTAATTTTGCCTGAGGATCACACCTGAGGAGCGCTATTGCTTTTTCAGCATGAGAGCCTCTCTGAAGGGGCAATTTCACATTTTATAACAGCAGCCTTGAGAAACAGAGACATCCCATTTGATGGGTTTCTTTCAAAGCTCTGAGGAGTGATGGGAAGTTGTGGTTGGCCTGGTCATTGTACACACGCAGGGTGTGGTGGTGACTGCTCATATCATTTCATCATACATGTCTGTTATGTCATGTTATGCATTTACAGCCTGTTCTTTATGAGCTGGAACCCGATCACAGCATAACTCTGCTTTTGACCTCGAACCTATGTTCCCATCATTTTTTTCATCATGCTCAAACTGATCAATCGCTGCAGTACAGATTAGATCTTGTAACATCTTGCTAGACATCCTTGAACTGACATGTCTCATTACGGAGCAAAGTGTATATTTTTAAATACTTTATTTTTTGTAAAGTCCATTACAATATGAGCACTAGAAATGAATCATTGATCATCTTTCTGACATTTAATAATGATGATTGAGATATCACAGCTGATTATGGTCTACAGGAGAGCTTTGTCAATGCAATGCAGCCACTAAAACTGCAGGAGTAACGAGTGGTGGGGGACAACTATCGACAGATGATTAAGGGTGTTTCTACTTTATCTATTTATGGATAACTGTGGGGAAAGAGATCAGGCTTGTGCATGTGCACCCACTTCCACAAAAATTAAGACTTCTAAAACATAACTGTGTATGTGTACAACTTCATAAATCTGATGAAAGTATTGTGTATGCATAATTCTGAGTGTTATGCATCTGATTATGGGCTACAGGTATGTGATGACTTGCTATAAAAAGCCACATACCACTACATGAGTATACATGAGTGATACAGGACCACCGCCCTCCAGACGATGGGACTAGCTGTGAGAAGCACTTCATCAGTGTAGAGATCATTTTCAGCAGTTGATGTACTATTCCAATGTGATGATGGAAATGTGAGGGATTGTCTCAAAGGCCTTTCACCACAGCCACACTGATTCACTGCATCTGCCTGTATACATTATTACATGATATACCATCTGTAGTTATGAATATATATCCCTGAAGGATTACATAAACAATAATAAAATGGAGACAGCAGGGATAAGATTAGAATGATGATGATAAAAGTTTTTTACAGTCAGATTTATATTCACTTTACATCCATAAAATCTCTACTGTATATTTCTTCTTTCTCCTGTGCATTGCCAATATAAGAACAACATTTTTGGCATCATTTGTTTTCCCTTTATTGTCTCCTTATGTGCTCACCTGTCTTCCATCCACCATGCAGACATTCTTAAAAACAGCCTGGTGGATAGAGTCTGCATGGCTCCCTCTGGGTTTTATATGAATACATAAAAATGGCATGCTTCAAATGAAGGAGCTTCAACAATAAAAAACTGTTTGTTTTTTTTTAGTGAATATTAAAATTTATTCTGAATCCTCATTATGCTCATAATCACAGACCCACTGCGTGCCTTTAAAAAGCCGCCTACACAATCAAAACCAGACCGAACGGAAGCAATGATCAAAAAATAACAGGCTGATCTCACAACCCGGCATATGGACTCGGCTTCAAGTGGGTTTTGACATTACACCCAATCCCTCAGTGTTTCTTCAAAGCTACACAAATAAGCGCTTAATCTGTGTTTTCAAATTCACATTATGGCACAACATCATGAGTCCTCTGAAGGCCCCAGAATTTCTGTTGGTGCCCATGAATAGCAATAACTCAAACTTTAACTCCTTCATAAATGCTTGTAAACGCTCCTCGGGTATTATTCTCAGTGGTAAAATAAGACGAGACATTACTGCAGGATGCTATGGAGGATACTGTGCAGTCTCCCCCGCCACCGTAGATTACCCAATGTCAGCCAAAATGCCTTTAAGCCCATACAAATTCACTGAATGGTTTTTGTTGTGATTTACACATATATGCAGTATTTGTGTAGGCAGAAGAAGAAGTCTTTACATCAAGCCAATCAAAAGCTTTCACTTGATACCATCACACTGACTATCAGGCAGCACACACCTTCTTATAAGCAGCGACACATGTTTCATGTTAAAGTTTGGATTTCTGAATGACTACCAAACCAGCAAACATCCACTAAGGACTAGTGCTACCGCTAACATCAGTATGGCTAGATAGCTAATTAGCTTGTTAGCTGTAGCACACTGAACAGCTTAAAAACTTACCTGAAACATTGGTCCATTGAAATTTTAAATGCCATTGTCCTTTTTCTTGAATAGCCCTGCTAACAAAATTGCTGGCTGTCCTCGGCTTGACAGCAACAGTTAGTAGATCATGTCACAGCAGACATGACATTATAGGAAGACAACAGGTTTAATTAATGGCACTGATAATGGCTACACTCCACATGGAATGGTTCTGGATTCACATCTTATTGAGGCACTTCAGTGGAATGAAGCCATAATGTTATTGATTTCACTTACATGCTATGAGAAGTACAAATACCTACAAATAAAAAAAAGGCATGCTGACAGGTGAGCTACTCACATGAGCATTTCTGATGTAGATTCAAACATAAATTTTAATATATATACTGTATATATATATATATATATTTATTTTTTTAACATTTATAGTAATACAGAAAAGACCCTTTGACACAACAAGAAGGGAAGATAAACTGTGGTTTTATTTGGACATTAAAATGTCTTTTCTGACATTTCTCAACGCAGTGTCAAGATTAATTCGTCATGTTCCGACACATTACCATCATTTATCAGGCGACCGTTCTGGATAAAAACACAAGGTCACACAAGGATAACGCATACACTGTGTCACACCCCTCCCTAAATTTCCCTCCAATCTTAAAAAGAGGCATCTGCAGGCTGAGCTCAGTGTACCATGAGATGTTTTGGTATTCAATCCAGGGATAAGAGCAAGATCACTCAAGTCATGTCTGACAGCAGGTTATCGATCTAGAGGCAATTTTATTCGTGGATCAGGAGAAACGAACGGCCCCTCTAATTCTCCATGTGACCAAATCCTATCGCTCCTGCACATCTTTAATCCGCTGGACAGCTGGCGGATTGGCTGGGGGTTGAAAACAGTCGAAATGTGAGCACAGCATTTGCCATTTGTCGTTACGATTGTGGGGCTGATACACTGTTCCTCTTCATTCATTCATTAATCTGCTTTATGAGGTGTGCCTCTCTGAGTTAAACTGCCTTCAGCAGTCAAAGAACGTGCATCTACTATAAATACACAACCTTACATTTAATAAATCCACTGTCTTATTAGGCAGTTCTCACATGTCCGATTTTCATTTGAGACCTTTACCTTCTGTGATGACAGATTCACACTGTTGTTTTAATTTTCACAGTGTTTTCACTAAGAGCCTTTTCATGTCTAATTTCAAACAACCCTCACAAGTTCAAATATTGCTCAGCAGTGGCTTAGGGAGGTCTAAATTTGTCTGTGCATTTCAAGGTCTGAAGGTTAAGTCAAAATGTTACTGTACAACCTCAGGCCTCATTACTAGCCACCCCTCGTCCTTTTGTGAGGGCAAGATTAGCTGACGTCCAAAACAGGAACAGGGCTTCTGTCACCGGTTGGTGAAAGAAGGGGCGTCTGATGCTCACAGCTGGTTAAGACAGCTTTACTAATTATATCAAAAGTGTTGTTGTTGTTGTGTTGCTGATGCCTGCTAGCTGTTAAAACACAGCGATAATATAACCAGCCTGCAGGTGATCTTCATGCTGACTCAGTGACAGCAAATTACAGCCTCTGCTTTGAGAGAATTAGATGATGTTTTTCAGTGTTTTTAGATGATTTATTAAAGTATACACAAGGCCACAAGATCAGCTTCAGCTTTTAGGTTCCCACTGCAAAACCAGCCCTTCAACTTTTTTAGAAGATTTTGTAGCTGTGAGCTTTATCCAAGCGGAATGGTTTTGCCTGTGCACCCTCTCATTTTCACCCATTTACTTGTTCTTTGTGATCTATACTATATATTTCATTAAAGTAGCCCATTAATTTGCGGTGGTGAAGTTAACAAAGGTCCTCACCCCCTCCAATATGAAACCATAATATACAGTTAAAAATCTCAGTTGGAAAACTGTCTTTGTGTTTTCTTTTGAATAAATCTGGTGATATTTTATCCTGTTTGATTCCCTGTGTAGTTATGTTTACAGCTCTGTGACTCTGTAATGATTGTGAACTCGTGGAGTGACTAGACGGGATGAGCTGCAAGAGTGAAGGAGTGGAAACAAAGGGGCTAACAAGGAGGGAGGTACAATAGCTAAGCAAGGAGATGATCAGAGCTGGGGCCTAAGAGAGGCACAGAGAGAGCCACAGGCTTCACTGAGCACTGAGCAAGAACTGCACGAAGTTTTCAGCACTGAGGTGGACTTCACAGGAAAGGAAGAGCAGCTCGGTTGGTTTATTTATGAGCGGGTGGGAGGAAATCTTCTTGGAAATGTGAGCCACACAGGTGAGATGTGCTTTATGCTGGATGTACAGCATGTATCAGTGGAGTGGAAAGAGAGATGCAACTGAGGACTGTCTGCATAGAAGGGGGAATATCTGAGATCCGATAAAAGCTGAATTGGTGAATGCAAAGCACTGAGCTTGTGAGGACTCATGTCTGTGGTGAACGAGGGACCTTCTATAATGAAACCCCTCAGACAGGTAGGAGGAAACTAAGCAGTGCTTTTCTGGAAACCCCAAGATGTGTGAGAGTGTGTAAGAGTAGGTGTTGGTTGACTGAGAATAGGCAGGCAGCCTGAGTAACACGGAGTACTCCTCAAAATGTAGAAGTACAGTCTCAGTTGAAAGAGCTAAAACCTGACTACAGCTTGCTTCTCCAGGCGGAACATCCACAGGTGTTGTTCTGAGATGTTCACAGGGGGAATTTTTCTTTTTTAAACCTATCTTCTGACAGGAGGCACAAGGCCACATGATGCACTGTTGAAATCTGGGTGGTGTCTGTGTGTGTGTCATTATTCCTACGAGCCTCTGCAACCTGTGGTTACCTGTAGCATCCTTGTCTATGTAAATCCTCAGAGACAGTGGTGATAATGGTTCCCCCTAGAGTTTCTTAATAAAATGTTCTAATTTATCACCAACCAATATCCAGCCACCAGAAAATCTGAAAAATTACGTGGATATCAGACATGGTCAAGGTTCGCACATTTTTGGATCGAACCCTCAATGTGATGTTATATACCAGGGTAGATGGTTGAGCATTGTTTTTCTTTTAACCACAGTCAAAAGGCAGACAAAGATCTGCACACTGCACTGAACTGCTCCCAGCAAATTTAATCTAACAGAGCAATGTTTTGATCTAACAGAGCTCTTCGTCAGGCATCGTCAAATAGACATCACAAAGAGGAACAAGCATTGTATTGACAAACAAATTCATCACTCAGGTGGTCGTGATCTGCATGGTAGCAGATACTCCCGTAGAAGGCATAAAACAGGCCTCTATGGAAAAGGCAAAACATAGAAAAATACATATATAAATACTAAACATATATCAAATGCTGTAAAAAATCAATCAAATGTAAGACAGAAATCACATAAATCATCCAAAATAAATTATCATAGAAACCAGTGTGCAGAAAAAAATCATACAAAAGCAGGAGAGGAAAATAATGATGATCTAATTATAATCATATTAAAATTTATAAAAGAAAAGTAAGATCTGTTAGCCATACTGAAAGTCATAACTGAAACCTAAATGCACCAAATGACCACAACATTGTATCTCTAATAAACTGTTGACAGTGTGCGGGGAGTTGCTGTGAGGCCTGATTGCTCCATGTGCTGTTTCTCTTTAGGCCTATGTTCAAAAATCTTCAAAATTAATATCTTCTATTATCATAAAGAAAATGCGATTAGCCTGCTTAGACCACATAATACGCTAATGCCACAAAATGTCTCCTCTGTGCCAACTCTGAACTGCATCCTTCGTCATTTCATAGTTAAACTGTACAGACTGCTGAGCTGCAGTCTCTTGCATCAAAACCTTTAAGTCTTCATAAATATTTATGGAAATCGCTGGGGATATCCATGAAAACGAATGAATGTAATTGTCACTCTGAAAGCTGCTGTCAGGGACAAAGCCATTCCTTTGTTCATTTCCATGCATCTCTTGACCCCTGCTAGCCTTAAATCATTCAGCCACACAGTGACCACATGCAGCCACGGTGCATTTTCTAATATGATTGTTTCCAGCCCAATGCATATCCCCCTTCCACAACCACCCATTTAGTTCCCCTCTTGATATTAGATCAAGTCTAGCTCAATGTGGTAAGCCATTTGATGGGGATACAAAATTGTCTGCCTCATCCATTCCCCAGCTTGCCCAGTTCCTAGCAACCAACAAGATTAGACTGTCTGTTTCTCAGTGGTTTAGAAAGACCCAGAGTGCAGGCAGATACCATAATCACATTATACAGACTTAATGCATGCATGCAAGCACACCAGATAAACACATATGTGCCTGCACGCAGACCCAACCACACACACACTCACACACACACACTCACACGACTGATAAGCTAGTGATTCAAAAGAAGATGTGGATATAGACAGAATTCTTCAATCATCATTTATAATAAAATTCAAAAATGTCATGGAGGGTAAACCTACAACAATTCACTTTATTCTCTATCTTTTTATAAAACAGAGTTAAGCAATTGAGTGAGACTGACATAAATTTTTAGATCAAATGATAATAAAAAAAATAAAAAAGATACTGTCAAGCGAATATGTGCGAGGGCAAAATATTTTAAAAGAGCATTCACTGAACCAGTGGGTGCCAGATGTCTTTCTGTCCCTTTTGTGGCAAAAGATAGGAAGCCCTCCATGAAAACACACACACACACACACACACACACACACACACACACACACACACACACACACACACACACACACACACAAACAGACACAGATCCTTTACTGTGACCTGGATACAAAGATCCAAGCTCAGTATGTGACATTTCACTGAAAGGAGGAACAACAGGTGACTTTCACAGTGATGGCATTAGAATAATACCATAGCATCTCAAGCATGATTAATGAGTTTATGGATATGTTGAGATCATTGTCTTTGTTAAATACTGAAAAAGGCAACACTGACGTTATTTATTTATGTTACCTTAAACTCAGTTTAGAAGCCTAAACCTAACCACATGACGTTGGACATTTTTCCCAACCTTTTAACTTCTGTGTTCTATAAGCATGTCATTTCTCCCAAAAGGTATTTGGCAAAAACCAATAAGTAGTATAAAAACATATTCTTTTAGATGAAGTGTTGTGCTAATGTAAAAAGAAAACACTACTATTTTTATAAAACTTTTTCTTTCATGGTAAAGGAATAGAGGAAATGCTAAATTATTCACAACATGAGTCATGATCTGCCTGATACAGCTCAGCAGGTGGCAATAACTGATTGGTCAATCAATCACATTGTACTTTTGCTTAAATTTATCAGGCATCACAATGTTGGGGAAAAAAAGAAAACCTTCAGAATTTATTAGGAGTCGACGCAAACATCTCAATCACAATCAGGTAGGAACAACAAGAAGCAACGCTGCTGGTCAAACACCTGAAGTAACCACTTACCTGAACACGCTTTTTAATCATCAGACTCATCATATTTTCTTGTCTTTGTTTTTGTATCTGTGATGTTTTTACAAACGCGCCCCCCACTCTTGGAAGCCACTGCCATAAATCGGGTTCAGCCTCTCTTAACCTGTGATTGATGGTCGATCAGGTGCATGGAGGAGGCCTTAATGAAGTCCTCAAGGGCATGTTCGTGATGAACACCTACAAAAGTAAATGAACTTGAACTTGAAATCACCATCTGGTCAAGTGGCCCCTTCAGTCATTGGTTTTGCTCAACAACCCTATCAACCCCCACAGATACTACATCAAAGATCATTTTGTGCAATGAGGCAGGCAGGAAAACATCCTGCTGTTCAAAACATACATGAGCAGGTGCTTCGACCTCTGTGATATCTGGAAGAGATGTGAACAAAATATAAAAGGGTAGAGGACATATAAAAACAAGAAACTCAAACTCAACTCAATTTAAGACTCTAAATACATTCTAAAAACTGATAAGTCCTGCTATTGCTTGCTGATTCTGCTTTTTTCCACTACCACTCTATCTGTAGGAGCCCTTGGCTGTGGTGACACACTACAGATCCTGGCAGGTGCTTCGCCTTCGATGCCCAGCACTGATCAGACACGAAGATTAGGCACTGCATCAATCAAGCGGCGCTCCATCACACAGACTCAGCATGTCTTCACTGCAGTATATCTCAGTGCAGAAACACTGGAAGTCTGTAGCATGCATATTCATATATCTTACATCTTCCTAGTTGAACACAGCTAGCTTTGCTTTGTCATCTGCAGCTCCTCGTGTGGTGCCGTGTGACTCGACATTTTAGAGGATGATCAGGTCTTTCTTGTTTCAATCGTCCAGGTGACTGTGGGGCCTGGTGGCAGTATCAGCAGGTGTGTTGCTCATTGTGTTTCTTCAACACTTTGGTTCACAGTTGTCAAGATATCGTACACTGGACCAGAGATTAATGAAAATTTCTCTAAACATTCATGGTCTTGAGAAGATAGATCCGATCTCTATAGGAGGTGGAGCTCTAGAATGTAGTCAGCTCCGATGTTGTCTACAGTTTACCTATTAGCTAAGTGTTTATGCTCTGTTGCTACATCATCCATATGTTTTCAGTCCAACTCCATATATTTTGGGGTGTAATGAACACAAGACGAATTTTTGACTTTTACTTTGATTTGTTTCATTTGATTTGACAGTTACAGTCCAGGTGAACAGCTCAATAAGGAGAGGTATGCGCTTCAGCCCTGAGCAATCATTTTTTCCCCTACTACTAACCAAATCTAAACATAATTTTTTAAAGCAAAAAATATGTGTCTCTGCCCTTTGGCCTATTCTTTCATGTTGAGTTGCTCCTACTTTTCTCATCAAACATTTTGACATTCAGTAGATGCTCATACAATAGCCTGCAGCCTACATTGAAATATATCAGAGCCAAAATGAAAATGGAGGCGATGTCCGTAGTTCATCCATCATTGTGACCTGCTGTATTGCCCTGTGAAGTCAGGAGCTAAATATCTTTCTGAGATCAGTTCAACAGTATCCAAAGCTGTTTTCACTCTGCCATAATATCATATTGTGAAAATTTTGTGCCCATTTGGTGGAATATTGAACTTGGCCTCCACTTGCATATTGCCTTCTGCCAAATACTTGCTGGTTTGCGATGGTATTTGTCTTTAGCAGAGGATGGAGACAGCAAAGGCTCCTCAGCTCATCATAATGTTGATATGAAGGCATCTTTTATTAACTGATGTATAAAAGCCATTTCTTCTGTTTTATGCAATATGGACATCTTTTGCCTTCATTTTTTTTTTTTACCTACCAACATAATCCCATCACAAGCTGTAATGAATCTGAGGAGATGTACTGAATTCAGCAAACATACATTACCTCTGACTACAAAAGGTGGCAGTGTGTGTGTGCAAGGTGTCATTTCTTATCAAGGAGCCTTTTCTACCCTTCATTCTGTTGTCAGTTCTGTCAACAGAATTTCATATCGCAGGGTGAGGGAAAAGCAAAAGCACTCCTCTTCCTGTCTAATCCACTGGGCTGCAACAGTGAATGTACAGCAGGGTGGAAAAGATAACTTCTCTCAGGGGAGGCTGGCAGGCACAACTCTTGATCACTGACTCCCTTCATCTTCGTTCTCTCTCAAATTTATGAATAAAAATGCAGACAAAGTTTGCCCAATAGCTAAACAGAAACAGTTTTTTATCTGTTGCAGCTTAGGACAGAACTTTGACTCCTAACTCCAAAGGGATGATGGACTTTCTTCTTGCCCACTTAAGTGGATTAACACAGTGTGTGACAACGGTGTTGTTGAGGTGTTACACAGGCCAGTGTCTTCAAAGTCACCTTTTGTTCCTGTAAGCCAACAGACAACCTGACAGTTTAATCCCACTAAAGGAATGGATGAAGATAAGTTTTATTGGAAAAAAGAGTATAATGGAGAAAAAGACACAGAAAGGTACAGCTATAACCTACAGTCTGTGTTTACCAGCAGGGGTTTAGTTTCACCGTAAATAAGAATATCAAATCAAATCAGCTAATAAAGGGAAAACCAGTGTCCTCCTGTTCCAGTTCAGTGTCCTCCCAGAACTATTATCATGGTTAAGTGCAGTAAGTTACATCACTGGTGTGTCAACTTTGGCTCAACTTGCTGTGTCTTGCTGTGTCTGTAGACGCAGGTTTGAAAAAATTCTTGGTGTATTAAAGTTCCTGAACCTTCAGAAAGTACCATCCTCAAGCAGGGACTTTTTTGGGATCTAGAACTTTCTCCTGCCTCAGTTTATACCCTGGTTCTTCTGGTAGAAACGCTGGTCGCAAAACCTTAAACTGTTCATACTGCCTGTGGAAAGTGTGGTCTAAAAGGCCAAAGTTATTTTTTTCAATATGGTTATGTGTAGTGCTCTTTAATTTGGAGGCAGTTTCTTAGTTTGACTTCTCAAAATCACAAGACCAAAAGAAACTGGTGTGTGTTATTTCTTCATTCGTTATGTTCTTCCTGTTTGCTTCTTACGGTAAATGTTGGCCTAAAAGGATGTTGTTCACTTTCAATGTTTGAGATAGCTTAACGGAAAGATGAGCTGATAGATCTCCATCAGTGAAAAGCTGCTTGAGTGTCACTCTGTCCTTAATCAATGATCAGTGGATGTTAGCAGTGATTATGCTGTGTGTGGTAGTGAAAATGATTTATATTGCTCACTGATACTGTTCATACAGAGAGCTTCACAGTTGTAGAGACAAAGACACATTACTGAGTTTACTGTATGTGCACATTTCAATGTCATTCATGAAGGAATAACTGCTGTTTGACTTCTGGCGGATCTATCAGTAATTCTCAGCTGAGCTCATTCGAGCCATTAGTTAGCACAAATTCCTCAACTATCTTCCTTGTGCCCTCTGGTACCGCTCTAATCTCACTCATCTTTTCATACACTCACAGCAGTGTGCTCCTCCCACGCAGAGATTTGGACGCTTGTTAAGTTCATTTGCAGGGCCGGGGGGCCAGACTATGGCTAGACATTTATTTCATAAATAAAGACAACTATAATCTTTCTCCATAAAAGCCTCAGCCTGATTTGAGTAATTAAGTATCCAGGCAGCCAAGGTCACTGGGAGGACAACGCTGTCACAATGAAACGTTCGTTTCTGGAAACTGAAGACGAAATTTTATAAAAATCTGAAAAAGAACGATATTTCATTGTGACAGGACAATTAAATAAGGTTCTTTTGCTTATCACCTGTCAAATCAACGGCTTTATTAAAATGAAGGATCCAGGCTGAGCATGGATTCTGTTTCCAATCAAAGTGAGATTATGCTGCATTTGTCTGATTTATTGTAACAGGATTTTCAGGATAGAGTTGCACTCCTAATAAGTGACATTAGTATCAGTCTCCATCCAAATACATAATCAGCTGACCTTTATTCTAAACGAGCCTGCGGCAAAAATCCATGTAAAGCATTGACGGGCGCAGGTCTGAGCTTTATCAAAACAACACAAAAGCAATTTTAGACCAAAAAGAAAAGACAGAGATTGAATGTGACCTAAAGCTTTAACAGAGCGACATAACTTCGTGACATATGATATGCACAAAGGCAGCATTTTCACACACAGGGAAACTATTCAGTCTGATGAATTATTTGCCATCCTACCATCAACATGCTGAGATTCAGAGGAGAGTCTGGCCTTGACGTCAGGCCTCATGTATCAATGTAACAATGACCTTAGCCTCACTGGCCTCAGCTATAATACAGATATGGGACATTGGGACTGTCCTACTATTGGTCTAATCTACACCAGTTCAGCTTGTATTTCAGTGTCTTCTTGCCAAAGTTTGTGTAGTATGGATGCAAACGCCCTTAACTTAAACTAGCATGGTTCAGTGGTCCGTCAGTAAAATGGTGTACAGACCTCCACATTCATATGAGCACGGGCACATACGCAGAACATTTTATGAGTGTGTTTCTAATAAGGGGAACCCAGAGACTGAGCAACATAGATAAAATATGTCACACTCCACTGGCCGTAGTAATTAACAGGAGTTTGACCTCTGCTCCTGCCAGCTCCACTAATCTGAAGGGCTGCCACACAGGTTCATAGATGAACCCTGCTTTAAAAATCAAATTGTATTTACACTAGACTGACGTCTTGATGTGACATCACCTCGTCTATGTTTGACATGTTTTCTGAGATAATCAGAAATATTCAGTCATGGACCATATTTTGCCAACAATGGCACACATTACGATCGTATTTGGGAGAGAATGTGAATCTAAATTCAGCCAAGCGTTGACTGTGAGCTTCCATGGTTCGTACATGTTGAGACGAGGAGCTGATACCTAGAGATTTGGCAGTAGATGTGAAGTGATGACAGGAGACTCACAGGTTGAAAGAGTCGTTATTCCAGTGGGGGTGTGTGTGGGTGTGTATGGTGATGCCTCCATTCAGTGTTTGGAGGTGAATGATTTCTTTCCTGTGGCTTGAAAAAGATGCAGTGACAGAATGAATTTTGCTAACTTTCTGTTATAATGGTTAACATTTACATTTTGAGCACATATCCATCTAATATTTCATACTAAGAAATATTGTACAATGGAAACTGTCACATTTCTGTCTTGTGTTTTTTAGTTAAAGTGTTGTTAGAGTGATGATATTTGTCTGTCAAAGATTGTTCTTTATTATGGAAGAGGGTGATTGGAGCTGATGGAACATGAATATAAGAACATGTGAAGTGAAGCTAGGCTTTGTAGAAATTGCAAAAATCTCCAGCTTAATTGAATTCCAATTGGAATCAATTTGGCAAACATGGTATTATGGTATATGTTATACTGAGTAAACACAGCGTTCTGAATTTACCACGGCTCTTTTTTGGACCTCTGACTGGTTTATTTCCCTGTGGCAGCCAAGGCTCACGGGTATCAATAGGTATGAGTTATCTGCCGTACCAAACAGACTGAAAAAAAAATGATCTCAGAGATTTGACATGGAGTTAATTAAAACTGTATCAGAACATATTTGGGAGACTACAGTGTTTCTATGTTGAGGGTGAAATTTTCAAAGCAGGAAATTACCGTGGGTAAACACACTTCTGGAACCAGGTTCTCTTCCTGCTTCGTGACTCTGTTCACTTTGGGTCGTTTCATAGTCTTTAGTGTTATTAAAACTGTAACAACACAGTCTTACACACCTTTAAAAAGAATATAATTCAAACGTGCACAGTACTCAAGAAGTGAGGGGTAGTTACAGCCTTATGTTGCCTCACATATAGAAAACGTTGAAAATGTTAAATTTATTACATTGCTATGCAGATAGTTAGACCATACATTTATGTCTGAAAATGGCTTTGTTAATAGTTTCCCCCCTGTTAAAACATTTCATAAGAGCGACCTAATGTGCAGCCATAACTGGCATATGTAAAACACAACCATTTGCTCTGATGTTGCCATTACACTAATAAAACGTAAAATGTTCCCTTGTCAAAACACTTGTCTTCAGAGAACACACAGGTAGTTCGCATTAACATGAACTCTATTTAAAAGCACTAAGATGTTAGTGTTTCAGAAGTTTTATTTCTCATTAACATGCAAATGTGTGCAGTCATGAGCTCCAAAATTTAATAATTTCCTCTGTGGCGGCAAGTGGGGAAGTTTGTATCATATTTCATAAACTAACCCCTGGTGTCAAAAACAGATTACATTGTAAAGTGCATGGATCTCAGTGCTCGACACTTTCAAATCTTATGACAGCTCAGGTCAAAATCCTATTTTTTTTCTTTCATCATACATTAAATCAGCTCTGTTGTAAAAAGCAAAACAAATAACATCTTTTACAGAACCTGTCATCCCCCATGAGAGTTTTCCACTCTAATGAGAGAAACATAATGGGATGCTGAAGCAAAGCATGCAATCTAATTGTTCATTCAAGCACTACATAAGCAGACAAATTAACACTTGGGCAATTTGTCCCTTGGTCTACAGTATAGTGTGCATGATGTGACTCCCCACGCTTTCTGATACAGGAAGAAACATGCACATTAGCAGTATAAACATATTGGTTACCAGCTGCAACAGTGTGGCTTGTGAGTCTGTGTGTGTGTCATCATGGCAAAATGTGGACAGTAGACGTAGACAGACAAAATCAAGTTCAAAGTTGGGTGTGGTCTGATCCATGACTTCTGAGTATTCATGTAATCATTTAGAAATGATTACCGAGTATGAGGCAGGTGATCCCATCACAAGATAGTCTCTACTTTTGTTTTTAAATTTTGTTAGCCATCTTAATTTAACCAAATCTCCAAATACAGTATATACTGCAAATTAGAATAATAAAAATAAAAATAAAATAAAAATAAAACTTGAAAGTAAATGAGGAGAAAATATTGGAAAAGTCTTTATTCACATGGGGAAAAAATGACTATTTGGCACATGGAGTCCATGATCCCAAATTTTAGCTATTTATTATTTATTTCCATTCATTTCCAGCACAGCGACGTGAGAAAATCACAGGGTGTTTGACCCAGTTCGCAAGATGAATTACTTTGCACTCAATTTTGACTTTGAGCAATTTAGAGGTAATGGCACCCTAATTACGCTTCCATTCCACCTGAGCAAGCCCAAAAAATAAATGGTAGTGGTGTTCACATGGTGTGCTGATTATTTCTTATTATTTCTTATGTTCAAGCTGGTGTTACAACTGGCTCTATCCTCAGCTGCAGCCTGTTGATCAGTATTCGCAGTCTGAAAGCAAATTAAAGATGTGTTCAGTCCAAATCTGCAGTGGATTCATTCGAATATGTATATTTCACAACAAAGAAAGACCAAGTTAGTGTGTATGTAGAGGTATGATGTACGCAGCTTTGCTTTGTATCGTGAACTTGGCTCTCAGCGGGGAGGTTACTGTCCGGTCAGCCTCATTCAGTGGGAATTGCCTCTGCTGCTTTTGCCTGGAGGGAGGTAATGGAGCTGGTGTGGCGCTCCCCTTAACTGAGCATTGTGATGGCCACTTTGACAACAGTCATCAGTCAGAAAACCTCCTTCCCCTGTTAGCTGTGTCGCCTTCATCAGCTCTTTTAACACTATTATGGCCCAGAGAGCGGATCATTACTTCAAAAAGCACTCTAACATGTGCAACATGCTGCTTGGCTGTGCTGTCACATTAGGCATAAATGTGTGAATGTGTAGATTAAGCGATTTCTTTCCCCTCCAATTCTTGACTGTAGTGGAGGCCAGAGGCTGTTTCTATGCTTCGCCAGTCTTTCTACAGCCTTCTCTCAGCCTTTTTTTGGAGATCAGATTTTTAAAATGTCACTTGATGCACAAATCCTGTGGAGCCATGTGTGACTCAGGAATTATCTGCCTTTGTACTGTCTGCTGTCTGTTTTTGCTGTGAGAAAAGGATATCTCTAGAATTTGCTCAGGCTAATGTGCCTTGAGATTAGCCCACAGAAGCTCTCTGTGCAACGGACACTGCAACTTACAGTATGTTCATAGGTTAATAGGTGCTGGTGGGGGAGATGGAGCTTTTCAAAGGACTGAACCATTTTGAAGCAACTGTTCATTACAGCATTATAAGGAGTTTAAATGGAGACATCTGTTGGCCAACACTTGATATATATATATAAAAGAATAAAGTGACAAACTGTAGCTCACATTTTTTGCCCCGAAAGTCGATGCATTCAAGAAACCAACTGGATCCTTCTTCTGCTGACTTTATAATACAGAAAATGTGAAATCCATAGGTTTCGAGATTTCCAGGCTTCAGCAAGATTACAGTTCTCCTGTTTAAAAGTGATAGTATTTGATTCCTATGCAAGCATGTCTTGCTGTCAAATGTGTAAACTCTATATGTTTTTTTAGTTGACTTTTAATCAATGGCCTGCCTAGAAAATGTTCCCTCTTTGTATGCCCATGTCACTCTGAAGCCGCAATTCATCGTTTCAAAAAAAAAAAGAAAAAAAAGTGGTCGATGTGTCTGCTTTAAAACGTTGCTTCAGGCAGTGACTCTGATAACAGGCGGTGAATTCCCTCAGGACATAAATCATTACACACGGGGTGAACAAGATATTTTGTACAAGAAATGATGACGCTGTAAACATTTTAACAGCTTCTCAACACTTGTCAGCCTTCGTTCCCTGAGAAACATTCACATCACCTGATTTACCTCCGGTTTTCAACAACAGAATTCTCTGTTGGATCTTCACCTGATGTTTTTCAATATTCTCATTAATTCAACATACTTAAGGGCATCGTACTACATAGGCAGCTTTTCCCTCCGCACTCTGTTGCTGTTCTCATGTCTTTCTCATGGAGAGAGAAGGAATCGGCACATTCACAGAAATGTGAGTTTGTCTCAAAGAAACTCATCACCTTCTAATACATGACCAGGGTACAAATAATGATTCAGTTCGTTTAGTCCTTTCTTTCCAACTAATAGCGTAATACACAGTTCTTTGTAGAAAGTTTGGTAATTATTGCTTTCAGTACTGTTATGTAGCCACTTGAAGCTGAATAAGACCCATCACATCACCTTTTCCTGAAAGTCGCTGAAATTAGGCCGCACAGCAAGACTGGAATATGAATCCACTGTCGAAAAAATGACTCCACTTTATTATACTCCTGTAGGGTTCACAGCACTGTTGCATCTTGCAGGGCTGTACCCCACAGCTATCCAGATGGCTCATGCAGCTGCAATGCAAAATGGTGGGACAAGAAGCACCTCCGCAAACTACCTAATAGAATCCCACTGTTACCCTGAATACAGAGATAAACATAGAGGGGAAGCTGCATGCTGTAGCTCTTTTATTTGGAAAATACACAAAGCAACATATTGCGAAAACAACACAATCGCTGACACGATTACCTGCATCATGTTAACATAACAGACAGTACCACAACTAAATAAAGACTTTCTTACAGGTGCCTTCATGACCCCATTTTTCCAGATTAAAAGTGTAAAGCCTTGTTTCAGACTGCATGTATTATGGGGTATAATGAACACTACAGATCACACATCTCAGATTGTTTCAGTGATTCAACTGCTCGTTGTCGACTGTTTTACCAGTTGGAATCAGGGATTTGTGGTTTAAATATAGGGGCATCATTGTTCTGTACCAGAGCCAAAATCAATTCCCAAAAAACAACCCAAGAGCGGATTACGTTAACACAGCTGTACAGGATTTTGAAGTCAACTTATGAAAATAACTCTTAAATTTTAAATCTTAAATTAGCGCTTTTCTTCAGTTTACACAGCAAACATTAAGTGTTCCTTTGGACCACTAAATAACAATTCATTCTGAGTGTCAGAATGGGTAAGACGAAGCTGTGGTTGCACTGAAAATATACGTGACATCATATCAATAAAACTGAAATGGATTTTTCACTTTGGAGCATGAATATTCTCAGCAAATTTGAAAGAAATATCTGTTAGATTATGAAAGTCCATCCTCAGGGGAGCACGAATGTGTTTTGTGAATTTCACTGAAACCTGCCTATTGAGCTTCCTGTGATTTTAAGCTTTTTGATATTTTGACTTAATGGTGGTCTTGTGATTCTTTTGATATTGAATAATATTTTTGTTGCACTGTCGTCTGTGGTTGGCGTTAGGGCTCAGAGAAAGATTCAGTAAACTGGTCTAGAGATGGCTGGTCAGGGTTATTGGTAAGGACTGGTTCAGGTTAAAGTAGGGGGAGGCACAGATCAAAACAATAGATACCGGGACACAAAGCAAAGTGGTGAAGTTTCAACTGATATTTTCCAGGAGATTCTGGATAAAACTTGGTTGTTCATAGCACGTAGATCTGCAAACATTTCAATGCAGTACGGGGCAGCTTTGCCCTTTTGCAGCATTAAGTAGCAGCTAACAGTGACTGTACACTGTGATGGTAACTCTTTGTAAAACAATACCCATTAATCATGTACCACTGCATCAACGAATTGGGCAGCAAACTAAATGTCTTCATCTTTGGTGTGTGTGTGTGTGTGTGTGTGTGTGTGTGTGTGTGTGTGTGTGTGTGTGTGTGTGTACTGGGGGTGTAGGTGGTGAACAGCCTCAGTCATTGTTGATGAGATCAGCTTTCTCTCGGAGCTCTGATTCACTGTTGTTTAGGAGACTCAGGACTACTCTAATCACAAATAGAGACTTCATTCCAAACTCATTGGACTTAATGCTTTGGAAGCAAACCAACTATTGATACTGCGTCTATTCGAGGAGTACTAATGTTGATGGAGAGCCTTGTTTAAGGCATTAATGTGACCTGGTGGTTAAGCAGACCATCCTGTAACTCATCAGGTTTCTAAGGTGGAGCGGGGGCTCGAATTTCATTAAGGGGAGATTCCTCTACTGTTTGCTTGTTATTTATAAAATGTACAAAATAGTTAAACAAATAGAAAGATCAGCTATTAAATCTCAAACTTTTGTCATACTTTGTCCCTACTACTCCGCGTTAGTAATCATAAATAAGTGCATGATGTCTGTCAAGTGAACTATTAAATAAATAAAGGGATGCAGTACCTCTACACCTTAATAATTTGGTTGAGAATTTCTCCTGTAACTCACAGCTGGCTTTGAGTCGTCTCAAAAATCAATTCATTCATCACAACTGTCAAAATTTCCATGAGTAAGACACCAAAGCCTCTTCCTTTCCAGGACTGGAGCTTCTGTCTGCCTCCTGACTAAGCTCTTTAATCCTGATGGTTCCACTGCTGCATCCACCACTTCAAACATCTGTTACAAAGCTCAGCTTTTCTTCACTTGCATTATTTTACCACCAACACCAGTGGAAATCTCAACGTTTTGGAACGTACTAAATATAATGTACTGTTCTTTAAAGATTTGGAAAGGTTTACAATATTTAGCATAATAATGTTGATTTTTTTTAAATTCCCACGTTTACCACCTAGTTTCTTCATCCCTAGAATGTATAATTATTCTATAAAAGCCAACTACTGGATCAGCCCACATTACTGAGAAAGTTTTTAAGATTAAGTAAATTATGGAGGAGGTGGTATTGGCTAAGTACAATTACAAATCCATGAAACTAATGTTGTTCACTTCTCATAAATATCAAAGTGTGAATGAAGCATAAATTGAGTGTTATTTGTGAGCAGCAACACAATGCTTCAGAGCCTGTGAAATCTTTTCATCCTGACAACATTTCATTAGTCCGGGAAACAAGAGTCCCTTGTCACTTGGCATTTTGAAAGGACAAAGGATGAGATCATGACATAAATTGTTACAGTTCACTTCTCAGCGTCGTAGTGCTTTAAAAATATGTAGTGGCCTCTGAATTTGAGGAAACGCTGGTTAATTACAAGCAGGGGTGAAGTGGGTCTTCTTTTGCAGCCCGGGACTTAAACAGTGCATAGTGTCCCACCTCGATGGAGAAAGGTTGCCAAAGAGGCAATGAAATCCCCCATCTAAATTTAATGAATTTATTTTTTTTTATTTTTAATTTTTTCTTTAATATAATTTTTCCTTTTTGACTACTAAACATTTTGACTTGCACTGCCCACCTGCACAGAATATATATCAATTATTGGAGCAGGATTCTGCTCAAATATGTTTTTCTTTTTTTAACTAGCCCTTTTTCTTTCATGTGTTCCTCTTAGTCTTGTGTACAGTTCTGTCGAAGGTCAGCAAGATATGAGGTATCGAGCAATAATGAGCAACAGGTCCGGTCAATGCAGGACTGCAGCACTCTGGGGAGGAGCTCCTTATTTACTCCCTTGTTGTAGACTTGATTGGGACTGTACTAGTGTGTGTTTGAATGTGGCTGTCTCCCGATTGCCTCTCCGATTACAAGCTAAATGTGCTGCTGATGTCTGTACACCACAAAAAGACTCAGACACAGGAAAACCTCAATCCTCACATCTCCATTCATCAACATTTGTAAATGTCCATTTGTTGTGTGTTCATTTCTGTGTTGATTATTACGGTTATAATTACATGTCAGTGCTAAGAATGCCAAGAGATTTCCCATCAGGACTGTTAGCGAGCAGACAGGATTGGATTTCTCCTCTCCCCAGCGAGGCTGTTTGTACACCATGAAGTCTTCTTTTCAGCAAACTAATTTGCGTCTCGTTCTTCTCTCTTTCTTCTTTGCCTTTACAGCTACATTGGGGACCTTGGAATTCAGTTTGCTGTATGACCAGGAGAACAATGCACTGCACTGCACCATTAACAAAGCCAAGGTGAGCCACTGTGATGATGATGGTAATGATGGCATCAGTTTGCAGCCTTTAAATTCACTTCTCATTGATTTATTCAAACGTTTTTTTCTTGGTTATTACTTTATATTACCTTTAAAAAAAAGAAATTCTGTATAAAATCCTGCAGTGAACCCAGTGTATTGGCAATTCAGGTGTATCTGTGATCAATCAATACAACTCAATTGACAATTTTTCAATATGTTTTTTTTTTTTTTTGATTCAATAAGGTGACTGTCAAAGATGAATATTTTAGCAGCAGCCTACTCTCATGTCAGCCTACACATACTGGCAAAAAGGCTGTGGAATAGCAACTCAACACGTCCCACAGTTCTCTGTGAGAGAGATATTTACATCTATTTTCATCTCAGACAGCATTAATTATTTCTCAAGCATATTGCTAACAAACAGAGAATTAAAATGCGCCCAACCAATTGTGTTTCAAAGCTTAAATCTGTGTTAATCGGTAGGTTTTCTATAAATCTAATGCATCTAGCTGGTCAGAAATCTAGCAGCTAATAAAGAGCCAGATATTTTTCTCTGGACTTGGTGGTGACCAAAACAGAGCTGAAAGGAGAGTGAATGCTGGACTATTGTTAGAGCAGACTCCTCTTTTGTCATGTTGTAGAAATAAGACTCCCGTCTGTTTTCTGATCTACTCCTGTTTGCCATTTGCTGTTAATGTAAACTCACCTCCTCCCTGCTTACCTCCTTTCATCATAAATTCAGTGTGTAATTTAGGCGTCATTTCCAGCACTACAACAACATGCTCTTGCTTTACGCATCTCTCAGTTGTTTGATCTGAGTTGCCAGCAATTGTAGAACTTGGTTAGAAAAGGCTGGAGGCAAGTTATTTGCTGAACTGTGCGGGGACAGTGTGAACATCATTTAATATTTAGTTATACGTTTTCACACAATCTATTATTATTGATTATTTCTTTTTTTAATTTCTGTGATATTGAACACTTTGGGGCTGGACAGGCCTGAAACTTGCACACCTAAATAAAATGCTAAATTATTGATGCTACTGTTCAATATGTGTTTTTGAAGAAGTTCCATTGCCATGCCATGCAGATGAATCAACACAGTTTAAAGGCTTTCTGTGGACAGCCAGAGGAGCATTGATGAATTCTTTGATAAACACATAATCAACCAAATATCCAGCATATTGGAGGTGGGCAGCAATAACTAAACCATATGTGTTTTTAACAAAAAGCCAGTTTTGATCTGATATACAATAAATTTAAGTCCAGGGGTCCTTCCTGATTCCGTCCTGTGTTTTTGTGATGAAGTGGTGGTTTTGACAGCCATGGCTACCATCAGCAGCTGTAACTCTTCCTATCTGTCTGCCTGAATAGCCTGTATGGAGGAAAGTGGACATCGGAGGAGCCAGTCTTGGCAGGAGTGTAGGACAGCAGAGTGGGCATCCAGCCATCTTGATTTATGGTGGTTATTTTCTATACTGCTCTGCTGCTGGACTTCAGCTGCTGCCTAGCCAAGCAGAAAAAAGGCCTTTTCTCTATCAAATACTGTATATACCCATTTCCATGATTTAATTTGTTTTCTAAAGTCCTTGTTGGTCTTTCTAACCATTGATTTTTCTGTTGCTTTTGCTGCCAGAGCTGCAGTTGCTCCAATAGTAACTGTGAGTGTTCATTTCTCTGATGAGAACTTGAATGGGAACAGGTTTACACAGTATCTTTACTAAATTCTGTGGACTGATATTAGTGCCTGGTGTGCTGGTTACATTGGCTGTGTGCCGTGAGGACAGTGGTTTATGTTGACAGTAAAAGTAATAGTTCACATGTACAATGTTCATATTATCATACTTAATTTTTCTTTTGTTCCTAAATGTCAAAATAATAGAGTGCTCGTTCTTCGCTCCGTCCGATTCCTTTCCATTTGGCTAGTGGCTAATGTTGTATTGCCTTTGACTACAAACCAATTTTGAACCAGTAAAAACTTACTTACTTACTTACTTACTCTCCTGATATAAAGCCATTTTGGATTCTTTAAACAGGCTGTGGACACTGTTGGCCACAGTGCTCTGTCTTGTCAAAAGCTCTCTCACCCTTGGTTTTTCGACACCCTGTTAATAACAAGCAGTGGTATAATCACCCTTGACCCGAGACTCAAAACCCCAACTTCTAGTTCTTTGAAAACATTGTTTCTCTGAGCTGAGCACCTTTGATAGTCGTAAATATCCTCTGAACTCTTGGGGTTGGTAAATGTGCTTTTTTAAACCCTTCTTATTATCCACCTGCAGAATATAGTTGGTATTAACGGTGTAGCCCTGTTCCTCCTGTCCTACAATCAGAACTTTTCAGTAATTATGGTATTTTCCCTTCCTCCTTATAGCTAGTATCAGTTGTGGGAGTCCACCTTAAATCCTTTGATATTTTTATGTTTCCTTGTAACATGTGAGCATATTCTTTTTCTCCGTTATGCTGACGACGCCCATCAGTATCTTACTCTTAAAACTAACAATCAGTCTAATTTAGAGAGCCCTAGGGTTTGTTTGAGAACTTCAAAGGTTGAATGACTTGTAGATTTCTTGTGTAATGAGACCATTTCTGTGATCAGCCCTTTTGGCTCCCTGGACATTGCTGTAGTCAAAATATTGAATTGTAATTAGCTGAAAACACAGTTAGGGGTAATTTAGTACTCCAGTATTTGTAGGGACATGTCCATTTTAAAACTTTCTACCTCACTACTTTTGGCTTTGTAGAACTATATGTTTTGTTCCAATTTAGGATTCATAAGACAAGGACTGTGTATTTTGATGAGTACAGGTTGAGTCCCATTTTGACCATTTGACCATCGTGCTGACAGCATGAGTAGGTCTAGTTCTAACCTTCCCACATCTTATACATTTTAATGTGTCTCAGGCCCTTAATTGCCCCTTCATTCACCCACCCAGCACAATACAGACAAAATGCTACCAGATTTATTGCCTTTCAGTTAAGCTGCCAATCACGACCTCTGCATTTTCACGTTTTCTCCTTTTTCTTTCTGCTCTATTATTACAAAGCAAATGATGTATCATTTTCAGTTGCTTTGTGTGTGTTTTCTTCTCTTTTTTTTGTTTTTGGTAAAATGAATGAGAATAATTCACTGTACCTCTCTTATACTCGTTACTGCACACAAACATAACAAAAGCTAGAGCACAATGCTGAGGCATTGCGTCACCTATGTTCCTTGCTGCACTTATTAATTCACTCATTAATGCTGAGTGAAATGGATTTTGTGCTTGCTCAATCCCCAGTATTTTGTTAAAGTTCTTGTGGATACTGAGAAACCCTGTAAATATTTCTGAGAGTGTACACATACAGTAAGAAGTCTGTGGGTCTCTTGCCAGCTGCACTTGGTAATTTACTTTGAAATTAATTTGTAAGTGGAAATGACTGGCTCCAACCCATGTAATAAGGAAAAAGGTAGTAAGACAAATAGCCCATAGGCTCTCTTTTAATTAAATTAAATTCTTCACCTTGACATGTCAACAGGGAGAAAGTGGAACTATTTGATAATTACCTTTTAGTTTTTTAATAAAAAGCTACGTTTACATGGTGAAATGACTGTTCTTGACATCCTAGGACGCACATTGATTCTTTGGCGCGGATGTCCATTGTCCCATTGGACTTTTTATGATATAAATCCCTGTGATATATGTTAGCGTAGTAGCTTTAGTGAGACATCATTTGAAATGCGCAATAAATAAACAATGCTTGCAATCATGTGATAATATTTTAAGTAACAGTCTCTCTTAAAAGTACGGTATCTTTGAAGTTGGAAAAACAAGATGCTAAACATAAAATCATTTGAAAAAGTAATCAATCACATTACCGTAACGTAATTCTCAGTATTACTCTACTGTCCAACATAGCTTGGATGTAATTTAGTAGCCTATACGACTGCTGATAAAAGTAGTAATAAGAAAAGAAAAAATGCTATTTATCATTTATGAAGCACTTTTCATTCAAATGTAGTACAATGATCATCATTAAGTCATGAGTGCAACACCCATTTGACAGAGCTGCTCGATGTGGATAATGATGTAAAATTGATGGTGGGCCACAGCCTAACATTTCAGGGTCAGACATTAACTGTTGTCTAGCGAGGTAGTAAGTCTTAACTCACACTTTTACTTTTGCCAACGTCGCTCCATCTGTAGTTTCACTGTCTTCAGAGGCTGTTCACCACACTAAGTGACTCAGGTCACATCCATTGTAACGGCTCACATGACAGAAATATGTCGATTTTAGCCCCTTGAAATGGGCTTTAAACTGATTTCAAAGGGTGTGCATGCACATAGACGAACAGAGACAGAAATAAAGTAGCTCAGAGCCAACAGCACTTTCTCTACATGGTCTACATCTCTGAATAAAAGAGTTGGTCTAAATCTCAGCCTTTCACTTTCACATAGTAGCTGCCCCTGGTGAGGTTTCCGTGAATTGTACAGAATGACTCCCAGCCCTGGGACATAAATAGAGTTGTTTCTGATATTACAGTAGGTTGACACTGGTAAAACTCAATAATGTCACTAGTTTTAAAACTACTAGGTGAATGGCATTTTCACTGTGTCTTACATGTGTATTTGACATATTGAATTTTCAGTTGAAATCTCACTTCACAGCTCGCCCATCCAACAGAAAAATAGGAGAAAATGGTAAAGGGCAAAGCTTTAGGACTATAAAGCCATTAACTGAGATTATCAAAATTCTGTGATGACAATGGTGCCTCATTATTATGAATTTGCCAAAATAGCTCAAGGCTCAGATCCTCTCCTGGCTCTGTGTGCTTCTCAGTATGACTGTATTAGGCAGCTACAGGGGAAATGGCTATTGTTCAGAAATTTTAAATATGAGCAGAGGCAGGTTGGGACACATGTTGCCTTTCGAGCAGCCACGATCAGGACAAGTGATTAAAACACAGTGCAAAAGTCATTAAAATCATGCTGGAGGTTTGAGGTTTGCCTAAACCACAGTAAGTTCCTTTTGCACCTACTAGTTCACTCATGGCTCCATCTCTTCCTCTGTGCATTTAACTGGCGAAATACAATGTGTTTGTCAGTGAGCTTAGCACTTACCGCTATCATTCATCAAAATCAGTCATTTTGGGCATTTTTGGACAGTGGATCAGTTTGAAATATTGCAGGGAGTAAAGGGATACAGTGAGCTGTTAGATGAAGAGCTGCAGGCAACAGGCTGCACACTTTCAACTTCTCAGCGAGGTAACCAACTCCTCTCACTGTGCCCTGCTGGTCGCAGACTCATGCCCTGTGCAGCATGAAATCAGATCAGGGTTGCTCTCTGAATGATGGAAAATTAAGTGCCTGACTTCTTTTTTAAAATGACAACAGTTTGCTGCCCTCATATTCAGTGACCTGTAGCATTAAGCCTCATGTGCTGTTACCACCTGTAACCCACCCACCAGTGGCCAAATCAGCCAGGTCTGAAATCTTCTAACTAGTGAAAACCTAACATGGTGTAGTTTAGTGTGACTTTAACGGTTTATTTGAGGCTATCAAGATCTGCCTTGCTCTGAAGCAGGGCCGCATTATCAACAAGTCCTTTAGATTAAACAACAAAATATGTTGTTGGTCCATGTCCTCCACAACAACACATGGAGTTGACAAAGAACAGTCGTGGTTAAAAGTAACCAGTGCTGACTGTCAATAGGAAAAGAGAAACGAACAGTGGTTTCCAGTGTTAAACTGATGTATGACCCACAGCATGAGAACCTAAAACACATCTCAGACACCACACAGGCACTTTGGAAATAAAGGCATAAAGGGTTTATGCTATGCTTTATCTGCCTCAGTACAAAAACAGCTTTTCACCTTTTCAGTTTGCCTGATGCAAATATAAAAAACCCTGCACTCCTATTTTGTACCATTTCAGATCTCACTAAGTGACACGCTGCCACTGTCTTTATCTTCTCTCACCTCAGCTGAATAAAGGATTCTCCAGTCCCTCATGTAATAGCATTATGTGCAGTTAAAATCAGGAAAAACAAGATGGTCTCCGACATTGTTGCGGTGGTTATACTGAAGGCATCCTCACTGCTTGTTATGCCTCACCACATCACCACACAACCATAAAATTATCCATAGAAGTACTCGCCGCAGGAGGCCCGTCTGCATGGAAAGATGCAGCCCTCACTCCTCTGCCATTGTTCCGGTTACTCAGTTTCATAAAAGCTTAAAAATTACAGTCCAATTCACAATCTTACACCTCTTTCTGAAAACCAGCTGCCAGATGTTGTAGCTCACTTACCCTGAATTTCAACAATCCTCTCCAGCTTCACTGAAAATAGAAAACAACTTATTAGCACCTGACAGGTGCTCTGTCTCAGCCTCCAGTCTCCCGGTCCTCGGACACAGCAGCCTGGACAGCTCACAACACTTTGTTGGCATCCACATCACTGCTCCTAAGTGATTTCACTCACACCTGACTTTCCCAATTTATTATCTTAGCTTCTAATACTAGTTTAAATATAGATACCAGCAACCAGCAGTGCTTGTCTGAAGTTGGACTTTTTTTTTCGTCCACACACTGAAGCAGTTGCAGGGCATGTCTTTGACTGATCCTGACCTGGTAAAATTAAACAGACAACCTTAGAAGAAGGGGCAGTAGTTATGGCCCAAGTCGGTTTCCAGATTTCCTGAGTTCCTGAAGACATTCATGGGTTCTGGGAAAAGTTACTGTGGCCAATAAAGAAATTTGCTTCCTTCACAGTTGGCTTCAGCTCTGCATTGATCGCCAAGTTTTTCAGAGCTTTGCATTCTGTGTTCTGTACAGTACAACATATTCTCTTCACTGCAAATGTATCTGTTGGTTATAAAGAGTTTGAAAGACATGGGCTTTTTTTTCCACTCTGCAAAGTGTCAACTCTTTAAAAATTCAACTGACCACTGTCTTTTCTTAACCTTTCTTAACCATAAAAACACCAATAAAGCCTTAGTTGATGTGATAGGATATAAAATACATCGCCACTGACTCTTTTGCAGTTAAGTTCAGTCTGAATATTTTGTGTACGTTTAATAGCAAGACTAAAGGTTTACAGCCATGCTAGTAGCTCTGTGATGCTGTATTTGGGCACAGGAGTACTTTGAGCTAAATTCTAATGGGGCAAAGTCATTAGTTTTACAAGTATCTGGTCAGAAAACAAAGTGTTGGAAAAACTGACATTTTGGTCCAGATGATGACTCTGGATGTAAAGTCAGTGACTGCCCAAGTTATTACAGTTCATCTCAAAGGAACCCAATTTGGTGTCAATCCATCAATAGTTACAACAGTAACAGTAATAACAGTATGGACCAAAGTGGTGGAATGAATGACTGGCCGACAGAGTTTTGTTTTCCATTCCATCCTGATCATCAGCACCAGGCAGCACACACCTCTTTATCGTGTTTATCGTGTTTAGTACAAATTCTGATCCTCGGGTTGAAGGTGGCAGTAGTAGTATATTGCTTTCACATACTGGAGCTTAACAAGGCTTTTGTTGGCCTCATGCTTTGATTTATTGCTGATCTACCTCCTCGCTATAAGCGTATTCATACATTGTCGACATCCCACACATATTAAAGTAAAGAGCTGCATGAAGAGTCTTTTTCTAAAGGAGGACCTCCCTCCATAGATAAACAAGTTTCCTGCCCTTATCAGTGAATCAGACACTGTCTCACTGTTCAATTGCAGATCCAAGACCTGTTTATTCAGAACCGCCTACACTACAACCTACCTTAACACTCCGCAGCAGTCTTTCATTCTCTTCCTTTTTCTGCAGACTGCCCTTTCATTGCCCAGTATGCCCACACCCGTGTGTGGGAGCACACAAACACACACACACACACACACACTCTGGCTCAGTTTCTTAGAGATGTTTTTGCTCTTTTGTATTCACAATCCTTGTTTGTAACTGTTTTCGTGTCATGTTTTTTTTTTTTTACATAAAAAGGATTTTATAAAACAACTCGTTGTCATCTGTAATCCCTGCTTTACAGAAAATGGAAAAAACATCTGGAAAAAAAATCTGAGACGTTTTATTTTTATTGTTTAATTTGTCACATTTTGGCTGTAAATATTAATGAATTGTCCAACAGACTTTCCCACAAGGCTTTTCAGAGAGGAAGCAGTGAGTACCTGCGTCATGGCAACAGTAAAATCAATTGTGATTCATATCTTAACAGTTAATACTGGTGCTGTCAAGTTTTAGACAGCAAGTGTCTGGTAGATAAACGATAAATTACAAGTGTGATTTGCCCACTGAGACATTTTTTTGTTTGCTTTTTATTTAGACAGCGTATTGTTAAGTTAGTGCATCATCAGCTTGAAGGAATAGCTTGACGTTCTGAGAACTATACAGAGAGATGAGAAGATAAATATCAGTCTAATAATGCCTGTTAATTACAGAGTCAAGGGCCACTTAGCTTAGCTTAGCATAAAAGCTGAAAATAAGAAAACCGCTTGCCTCGGTCTAGTTCAAAACAGAGATAGAGTACGGCGACAGTGCTACGCACATCCACCACACCCAGCTGGTGTTTGCCAAGACAGTTAATGCATGCAACTACCTGTAAAACCACAAACTGTTGTTGGCAGCAGAAAATTTCTTTTTTGTTTGGCTTAAACACTTTGGCGCTGCGAGAAAGAAAGCAAGGACATTTATTTCCCAAAATGTCCAACTATTCTTTTAAAGTTGATGGCTCCACTTTATCGTTTCAAATAAGTAATTTATTTTCTATTGTTGTTGAATGTGTACCTCCCCCCCGTGTGGAGGTGTTGAAACTTCTACTTAATTTCTCTGCCTTTGTCTGTGAATCGTGGGAACGTTTGTGGGCAGAAACACCTGCCAAAGTCCTTGGTCTGCCTTCAAGTCAGCACGTTGATTCAAGACACTTTTTTTTTTAAACTTATTGTCACAAACTGTCTCCAGCTTTTCTCTCCATCTGCAATTAATTTGATTCCAAACGTAAATTAAGCAAATAACAAGCATGTGGTGTCGTTTACTTGAAATTTACTGTATCAACAGACCATTCAAACTCAGTATGACAGTGATCAGTTTTTCCTTTCAGCCTGTTTCCACAGAAAACATTTCAGCAGCAATCTGAGCTGTGTGAACCAAACAATTTCTGAGAGAATACAGACCGCTGCTGCTTGATTTTCTTTCTTTCTGTCTCCATCACAGTTTTTTGTCTTGTATTATTTGCATTCAGCTGCTTCAACAATTTCACATGGTCAATGTTATTTTTCTTTTTCTCCTCCACTTTACTCTCTTGCATGCTCTCATCGTCTCTGTGTGTTGGTGCTTTGTGTTTGCTGGAAAAACAGCTTCCTGTTCCCAGATACAAGAAGGTAAGCTGCTAAGATAAGCTCAAATCCCAACCAGTCCCCACTAATCAATACTCCAGTCTCATCTAAACCCTGATCGAAGCCATCCCCAACCCTAAGTCAACCTCCTCTGAGCTCCCTCTCATTACCACTGTGATGTGATTCATTTACTTTGCAACAAAAAAAAAATAGTTTCTTGTAAATGAGTGTTTAATGTTTCAGCTCTGTTCCTGTGTTGGTCCCATTCTTCTGTGATCGTACAGTGTAAATAATTACTCAACAAGACAAGTCAACTAATTAAAAGTGAACACTGATAACAAATAGTGACAGGAGCATACACAGCAAAGTGGTGATTGACTACACTGAACTGAAAGGTCAAGCAATTTACTGATTAATTAAAGGTAAACTTTAGATTCAAGATGCTGTTATACATCATAAATCAGTGTTGATCGTGCAGTTATTTTTAACTAGGCACTGTCACTTATGTTGTAGGTGAACCTTTTTTTCTGACTGGCATTAGTAAATTTCTACTTTTCTCAGAAAGCCTTTCAAAAATAAGTAGCTGTTTAAACGGTAGTTTAGTTTGTCTCCTTTATAGCAAATCAGCCTCTGTGCTGTTTTCCACCAAATCAATGAGACGTTATCAATGACATGACACTGGCACTGAAACTAATGTGTCCCCAGCGTGACCCCATGACACAACCCCTACCTCCACCCTCTCCTCCTTACGCATCTCGATCATTCAGCGCTGACATTTATTGGTGATGAATGGGACCCATCTGCCGGTTCTCCATGTTGCCTACTTCCATCACTACGGGATCGCCTCAAGTAGCCTTGACCTGGGCACCTCCGCCGATCCCAGGTGGCCCCTGAAGCATTAACCCCTTCTTTAACGTGACTGCAGGTCCGCTCCCTGTGGATGAGATCAATGCCTCGTCTCATCCATCCTGTTATCTGCTGCTCCTGGTGATTGATGCCTCCTCCACCTGCAGGTTACCAGGCCAGTCAGATATGGTAATGAAGACATATGCCCTTGGCCGATGAAGAGGCTGATAGCGCTGCGGAAAATAAGCACCCGTGTGGTGATGAAGGGCTTAGAAAATAAACATGAACAGTATTTGCTCAGAATAAACTGTATGTTCTGAGGCTTGATATAATTATAACATGACACTTTATTGATTTATGTAAAGAAGTTGCTCCACGAGAAGACCAAAAGCAAATGCACAGAGATACAACAAAACAAAGAAACCAAAAAATCTAAGCTGTATAAATAATAGCTAAAAAACATAGCCATGGGTTTAACATTGCTGTTAATAATAAGAATGGATTCTCTTGCAGTGCAAACCTTCTTAACTGTTAAAGATACATTTGATGTTTTTAAACTCGAGCAGCTCACAGTTCAGCAGAGGATTTCTGAGGGTTTGTTTATATCAGGAAGTGGATCTTTAACAGAATATATGAGATCTCTGTTGTATATGTTTAAGAGGTGTGCAGCACATGGAGGAACAAAACCTTGTTATTAAAATTTAAGCCGTGATTAGATCAACAACACTAGAGTGGTGGCAGGAAATTAGCAGGGACGCAAACCAGTGACAGTGAACCATAAACAAACAAATCTGTTGGGCAGTAAAACATTACTTCTTAACATGTCACAGTTTATGATGACCTTTTTCAGTAACAAGTAGTTTAGGGGATTACGAGCTTGTTTGCTATCTTACTGGGAGTTTGATGGACAGTGTGAAATACCTCTGCTGTTGAAAATACTTCTTATTAATTAGTTTTAATGCAAATTTCTGTGATAGAGTTTATCTTATTTGATGCTGATAAAGCTGCGTATGTATGCTCTTTGCAGGATTTGAATGTGACTTCAGTGTACTTACTCTTTTTTTCTGTTCATTACGATGTTTTCAGTTCAGCTCCAGCTCCAGCCCAACATGACCACACATGCCAAGCCCCAAAACACCCCTCATTTCCTCTGAAAGATGTCAAGGAAGCTCATAATCCCCTAAACAAAGGGAGCTCAACTTCATTTCACAGCATTTACAGGCTGTTATTCAAGGGAGCTGTTATGAATGAGTCTGTGTGAGATGGGAGGTGTGTGGATACGCTGATGCATGTTACCCATCTGCCTTTTGCAGTGGTCATTTTTCTCCAACCCTCGGTAATTATGATCAACCAAGTATTCACAGGCTGCTCGCGCAATCAGCAGCATGACGCAGCTGTCTGTTCATCCCAGTCCAACCCCACAGAATGTGCCTCTGCTCAAATGATAGCTCAGGTGTTTGCTGAAGGCAACAATAGAGGTAGATGAAGACAGCACATTAACCTCTCCAATCAGCTCTCATGGTGCCGTCTCAGTAACTGTGTGTGGAAAACACAGTCAAAAAGTATTGCTAAATATCAGCAAAAAGAAAATATTATAAAATATTTCAGCACCCAGAAGTGCACCTAGTAAATGAAAATGAAAATCGGTTAACAAGGAGTCACAGACGGGTTTTGCAATTTGAGAGGCAAGTTAAGTTTCGAGCTGGTTTGTGCTCCTTTTTAGTTCACAGAAGAAAAAAAAAACGCTTCAAAGTGTTTCTATTTCGGGTCAAGCATGTTATATATAGCTGAATATTACATATTATATTATACGTGTTGATTCACCCAACTGCTCCTCGTACGAGGGAGGAGAAAATAAGAAACAAGATTGAGATGAAAGGGTCACGGCTGGCGCAGAGATTGGTTTGCAAAGTGAATGTTGACTGTGTTGCATTGCCTGATTTTCGCAAGCCAGTGTACAAGACCCCCTCTGAAATATTCAATCTTAAAGATGGACGAAAACTTTCAAAATGAATTCCCAGCAGCTCGGTGCAACCCTCTGGCAACGCACAACTTAGCCATCAAATCAAACCTCGACAGACACGGCTCGGTTTTCTTTTATCACCGACTGTGAAGTCATCGTTTCACCACCTAGCTTCGCAAGATGCAAACCAGCGACAGCCTTTGGCAAATCTGAATTCACATTTAATGATCATAAAAGAAAGAATTCTGCTCATGTCAGAATTTGATAATTCCACGCAGTCTTTCTCATCTATTAATGTTAGACATCTAATGAGAAATACAGTGTATTGACTACCATCCATAAATCTCTAGCTGGCTTAGAAACCAAAAATTGTCATGTACTGTGGAAAAAGCACCTTTAGATGTCGGGGTGGATGGACGGGTCAGTTTGGACTTTGAACTTTAAGTCGGGAGACTGCTCCTCATTTCCCCTCTCATATCATTCTGTGTTTGTTACTGTAACCATGACGACGGAGGCCCTCTAACCTTAAGGAAGTACTTCTTCTAACCCAAACCAAACCACAGTCAAATCTTATCGAATCTTATCAATAT
Source organism: Toxotes lorentzi (assembly GCA_037833715.1). Classification (NCBI taxonomy): domain Eukaryota; kingdom Metazoa; phylum Chordata; class Actinopteri; family Toxotidae; genus Toxotes; species Toxotes lorentzi. Next base: position 19,629,210 of record JBBMJY010000004.1, on the reverse strand, counting down.
TTCCCCAGTCAAAGCTCCTTGATCAGGAATGATAGTGGTTTGGATTAAATATAAAAAAAACATGTTGCATCTCAAGTCACTGTGAACTTTTTCTGGATTGAGCCAGACCAGGATGCTGTAGTCAGTACAGGTGGATTGTACAGCAAGACTGGATATTCTGTCAAAAAACAAACAAAAAAAATAAGCACATTCCACAATTCCACATTCCAACATAAGCAAATTCAGTCCTGTTGAAGTGATAGTTTACTGCATGTAGACATAACTGGCTTAAATCAAAATCAAAAGGACCCAGAGAAAGTACCTGTCATGTAGTTGCTCTTTCCTTTTAAACTGATGTCACTGTCTGTTTTTATAACGTGCAGGAGTCTCTTCAGGCTCGACGTCCAGTGTTCTTTCTTGAGATGTCAGAGAACTAAATATATCCGACACTATGTGCCTTCAAAATGCGGATATTTATTAGAGCCAGCTAAGAAATTAGTGTCACTGTGGTTCTATTTTGTGCAGACAGGATCTAAAGCAGTAGTGTTGCCTTATTAGAGACACAGTTGAGTGTGCCATTTTGCTGCCAGTAATTCCTGCAGAGTGCTGGGCTTTGAGCCGAGTTCTTCTGTTAAGCTTGATAATTGTGGGTGAATAGACGTCATTTTTGTTTTGTTTTGACCATTTTGATCCAAAGGAAAAAAAAAACAGGGGGGAACTATTAAAATAATGGTACTAGGCCGATAATTCCGAATTTTCCTTTTTGCATGAGGGCTGTTTTCAGAGATGTGAAGTCTTTGTTATTTGCCAGATGAGAAATGAAACCTTTTTACTGAGAGATCATAAAGCCATGGGGTTTCATTATCGTTCATTCCACATGTTAATATACCGTGTATGGTTTATTATTTAGGATGTTCCATTCTGCTGTGTGTGTTCCTCTCTTTTGAAAACAGTATGAAGCAGTAACAAGTGAATGGTCATCTTTTCAGGCAAAAGACAGTTGATGTTTCTTATTATTTTCTGTTATATTTATTATTTTGCTTCAATTATCCACCACAAACAACACATGCTGCGAAGCACAGAAGAAAAAAAAAAAGCTTTCACTGAGAATCAAGACGCAACATTTTACACCAGTGTTCAGCAATCGTATGGGCTGAAATCAGTTGTAGAAGAATCACAGATAACAATTTCGTACTGATGAAGCCTCAATGGACCAGAATGCTTTACAGTACAGCGACACTAAAAGATCACTGAAGGACTGCAGGAAGAACGGGTTATAACCATGTTTTGTTTTTGTTTTTTTGATGAAAAACAGTCTTCACGTTTTTCAGCCTCCTACCATCTCTTCACTTCCCCTTACATTCTACATGTCCCATCTATATGTCCACACTCTACACCCACTGGTGTACACTACCACATTTACACTCGCACTTACACTCCCCACATCTCCCCTACATGTACTGTAAAGTGTCTGACATTTATTGTGTTATATGTTCTGTTTCTGTTGACTAAATAAAGAAGGAAAGAAAAAACCTTTGGAGCCTTTGAAAGTTAATGCGAACAGCTCCTACAGGTGTCCCAGCTCTTGTTAATGTCTGTACAAAGGCGGTGATTGAATAAACGGTGTTACTACACCTGCTGATGTATTTTTAGGCCACAAGTAATATCTTTTTGTCCTAAGACATGTTGGTCTTCTTGAAATGTAGAAGTAAAAAAACAAATTGGCAGTCTTGGTTTGCCATGTTTTAAGAAATTCTCCCACCTAATGTGAAAAAATTCCTTCACTCTCTGTTGGTAGAACGTCACAAAGTCATTCTCATAATGCAAAAAACAAGGCTGATTTTCCTGTTTGCTGAAAAGCTGACATCTGTCAGTGTCTGTGGCACAAATTATCCTCAGTGGTGTCTATAAAACCTAAAAATTCAAGGACTCTGATCCAATTTAGGCTTTTTCCTCTCGGGGGTTGGCAACTTGAATAATCCCGTCACCACACGAGTTCAAAGAAAAGCAAACTTGGATATTTTGACTGAGGTTTCCTAGCTGCAGTTTCTTTAACTTCTTCTATTTATTCCCCTGAAGTTCAGTTTGGAGCCTCTTTAGGTTCTTTCAGTGGGCACTCACATGGTGTTGCTTTATTTGTTCGTTGTATGAGTGACCTTTACATCCTGTGCCCTCTATGAGTCGCATTGATTTGCTCTTCAATAGAATATAAAAACCTCTTTTCTTTTTTTTTTTACTCAGTTTCAGTGTTTCTCAGGGCCATGTGGAGGTTTCCTCCAGCTGAGGTGGTTCTGTACTGAATGTCTCACACTTCAGAGACAAAGATTTTATGCTATGATTTATAGGAGAAATAAGAAGCAACATGTGGAATGAACATGCTGAGGAAAAACGTTGAGAAGTCAAAACATCTGCACACCGTGAAAGCTAATCATTGTCGCTCGCTGTGGATTTCACAATAAGACACTTTAAGCTGCTCTTTGTTTGTTATATTCAGATTTAAATGTCCAGGGCAAAGCAAAGCCCAAGTTGTGTGAAAACATTAACATACTGTAATGACATTCGGGACTACAGGCTGTTTGATTTTCTATTCATATTGATGGTGTCTGTCTGTTATTTTAAGAATAATAATGCAGACTGGGTTATTGTTCAGAACCATCCGCTCAGTCCAGAGCAGAATGTCTTGAAAATGATGGCCTGACTGCGATGGCATTCGGTATTAACATTCAAGGAGGATTTCTCATGACTGTGATGACCTTTTGTTCAGTCCCACCATCAGGTCAAAATCTGTCTTTGACCAACACTTTGGTTCCTGTGAGCACATTTTGAAAACGATTGAGCATATTAATAGGTTCAAAACTGGTGACTCTGCTGATTGATCTGTAAAAATTGATATTTTAACAGTTTTCCAGATTTTATTAAAAGATGTTGCTGTTCATGGTCGCCAGATGATGAATCCTAATGCTTTTGGTGACCCAGTGACCCCCTGACCTTTCGTAGCTTATCATACCAAACTGTGCAACTTGTTGTGAAATCTACTGAGCATGTTATGGTCCTCAGGTGATGCGTTCTTTCTGTTTTAGACCCTCCATATATTTCTTTGTGCACAGTTGTCACTATTGGGCAGATTTTCATTAAATTTGCTTTTGCTTCATTGTTGTTCCTGAAGATGAATCAGAAGGTTTTTGGTGACCCTTAATCCATTATATGGGGGTTTAATTAAAACTGTCGCACTGTAATATAGTATTGTCAAAAGTTACACTGTTAAGGAACTTTTTTGTCACAATGAATGCTTCTCTGTGATTCCTCCCCAGGGGCTCAAACCGATGGACCACAATGGGCTGTCAGACCCCTATGTCAAGTTGCACCTATTGCCTGGCGCCAGCAAGGTACGTACCTTGTTAATTAAAAATCAATCTGTGGTGGATTTTTTTACTTTCAGTGACTGCATCTCTTTCTTCTTCTCTCCTAAAAAAAAAAAAAAATTAAAAGTGTATTTCCCAAATGTTGAAGTGTGACGACGAACAATGAGATGTCAAGGAGTTATGAGAACAGGAACAAATAGAAAAATGTGCAATCAAGTCCACTCTGCGTCCAAAGAGAGTTTAGAAAGCTAGTTTTAAATGCTGCTTGGTGTCAGTTTCCAGGAAGACATGCAGCATGTTTTGCTCTGATCTCTTCTTGTGGTTCACTCCGGGCAGTAAATAGACCCAATAGAAGGCTAATAGTCTATTTCATGAGCACCACAGTGTGGATATGTCAGTGCAAGGCTTCATTAATGTAAACAACATTAACTGACTGACCTAATGTTCCCACTTTCCAATGACGTGCTTCACTTGAGAAGACCTTGCCTCTTATCATCATGCTGTGAGCCGAGCTTTGGTCTGCTCAGTGTTGCAAGTGGACGCACTTGAAGAGACATAACTTATGTTCTGTTTTATAAGAGACACTAAAACCCCCATGAGTCTCCGTGCGTCAGACTCCTATCTATGCTTTTCAGCCAACATTATCACACAATGCATGTATATAAAAAACAAAGATGGAAATGCATCTTAAATTTCAAAAATGACTCACTGGTTGTTATTTAAGAGACTGAATTCTTTAATTTGCTTGCGTCTGACAGCGGGCCTTGAGGTTAATTTAATCCTTTCATTAAAGTCTTCAAATCTAATATAGATCCTGTGAATGAGTACATTCCACAAAAGCAGCTTACTGAAAGCTGAAGCTGTGCGATTATCCATCTACCTGACTCATATTTCCCTTTCTTCTAATTCCTTTTCAGACTCGTCTCATTCGGTCTTTTGATCTAAACTTTGTAATTGTTTCGTGTCAGCTCTTGCCACAGAACCTCTGCTTTGACTTCAGACCAATGTCATGCATGTAGTTACACATGAAGGTTGTGTAAAAAGGGGGATGAGTATCCATGTAAGTTTATAAGTACCATGTGAATTCATCAGTGTCCTGTCCTGTCATGAAGTCAAATGTTGGCCAAATCTAAATTTTAAACTGAAAGGCAGGGGAACGACAGGATTCATCCTCTGGGTGCCATGAATGTCTGTACTAAATTTCTCAGCTGTTATTTCACTCAACCAGAGTTCTGAAACAACAGACTGATGGTGGGTGGATCAACAGACAACTCCAGAATCCAACTGCCATTGAGGCTAAAAGTGAAAAGCTGCAGCGAACCAAAGTTTGAGACACTATAGCACATATGATGAAGGAGGAATGACCATTCACCATCAAGAGACCTAATAAAACCTTTTTTTTTTAAATACTCTGAGAAATAGTGTGAATGATATATTTTTTTCTGTGTTCTAGTTTTCATGACATGGCTGAGAAAGTCTGCAGAGCCAGTATTAGTACTGCAAACTGCAAACCTGTTGATCTCACTCACAGACTTGTAAATCAACAGATAATGCAGCTCTGGCAAACTGACCCCTCACTGTTACATGAACATGCAGAGCCTGAGAGATGCACGATAACACTGACTTCATCAAATCTCTCAGCTAAGGCTGAGGCTATTCTGGATCTCTGGGCCTCCAAAGAAACTGAGTCTCTTGCATCTCTGCAGACAGATGGAAACAGTCATCATGTCTGCCATGCTTATGCCATCCTTTATTGTTAGCGATGCCACTCTGCCCACTGTGTGCTCAGACAGTGTGCTGTGACTTATATTGTGTAGTCAATGTAAAAATCATTGTGTTAATTTAACATTTTCAGTCTCTCCATATCCGACTGGAATAAATTACAGACTGCTTCGTGTGTGCAGACACTGATGGTGCTTTGTTGTGACACAACATGTTTTGCTGAAATTTAAAAATGGACTAATTAGTGACAATGCAAAGATAGAGTTGTGATTATTACCATGAGAATGTGTAATTAGCCATTCAGAAAGTGAGGAGGCTCAGGGCCTGATGACTGCAATGAAACAGTAGCATAATAATTGTCACACAACAAATGGAACAGGCCAATAAAACAAACCAACAGTCTGCTGCGGTAAAACAATGAAAGCCATAAGTCACTGATTGTGTCTTGTAGCCCATTCTATACCCGAAGATGGAGCACACACTGTAAGTACTGGGCTCGTGGATTAAGTGTTACGTGTCAAAAATCATTGAAATCCACAATTTTTTGTCAAACTGAATAAATGCGTGTTCATTAGTGAACTTTAATGTGTGTTGGGAGGTGTATTTTTTCACTTGGACAGAGCCAAGCTGCCGCTCCTGGTCTTCTCACACAGAAAGAAAGAATTAATGTAATTAACTAAAGAAACAATTAATAAGGTGAAATGTTCCTTAAACTGCTGCTGCAAAGAGGATGCACTTTCTGGTCTCTGCTGATAAGACACTCGTGCACCACTCCAACCCCTACCCCTACTTTTATATTCATTACATAAAGGGCACACTCCTTCCTATACTAGTACTAAATATTGGTTTCGAGTATGAGCTACAGAATCATCTAATATGAACATATTTCCTGGGGGGACGGTCTTTTCTTTGACTTCGCCTGCAATATTACAAACACTGATTGACCACTTTACAGTATCCATAGGCTTTAGAATTTAACATCATTCACCACCCACGTCTTCAAAGGCTGAAAGAGGTCAAGCAAGATGCACACTTTTTGTTAGCTACAACACTGAGTTTGGCTTCCTCCTTCTGCCATCTGCTGCTTTTACCAGCTCTCCATCCCGTCCCTGCTGATAGAGTGGTTTTGTACATCTTCTGTGAATGGATGCCATGGCGTCACAGAGAGCACTCACATCTTCAAAAGATTTGTTTAAATGCAATTTGTAAGCTGATTTAAATGTACTTTTGAAACTTTCTGAACAGCACAAGCTCTCTGACAAAGTTTTTGCTCTCTGTGAAAAGCCTGGTTTCTGCACTGTTCTCATTTGAGATCATTTGTCATTCACAAAATGTGACCGGTTTGAGTTTATGTAAGGGGTTTTCCTTTCTTCATGTGTCCTGCCATGGTGGCTATCACTGCTAATGCCAGCTACCCTGCTCCTTCCAGCTTAGTTGAGAGAGTTGCAGAGCAGGCATGAATTTATATGAAAAGGCCATGGATTTTTTTGATTGGTAAGTAAAATGAAACCCTCATGTTACCTCTGGGATTTGTCTCCTGTCTCAGTAGGAGGCCTCACAGAGGCCTCTGCATATTCCTGCCAGTAAAACAAGATGTCGTCACCTTCCCCCTGCTCTGATATTCCCTCAGCTTGCTCTCAAAATAATCATTAGGCTCGGTCTAAGAGCCTCATTAAAACCCACTAAAGAGGTCATAAGTTCTGCTTGCAGTCTAATCAGAAGTGAAGTTTCACGCTCTGCTGCAAAGCCAGATCATGGTTTCATCTCCTCTGAGACCACAATCAAACACAATGAAATGCCTCTAATTATTCCAGATTAAACTGTCGTTTGCTGACAAGGATTAAATACTGTAAAATAATAACATAAATCACACTTTAAAATCAGGTCTGAAAAGTTGACTTTTGAGTAATGATTTGAACATGGACACATCGGTGCAGTCTCGGATGTGTTTGGGGAGACATTTCCAGAGGGATGGAGGAAATAATGGAGAATGCTCGGTCGTTCCAGGTCAGGTGCCTGGTCCTGAGCAGTGTGGACTGGATTGTGGTCTCAGAGGAGTGGAGGCTGTGGGAAAGAGTGTGATGATGGAGGAGGTCGGTAAGGTTGCAGGGGGGCATGTTTATGGAGGGCTTTGTGAGGAGCAGAGAAGGAGAGTGATGGACAGAGATGAGCTATGTTTTTGGGGGTTTTTTTGGTGTAAAAATGCAGTGCTGGTGATTTGATTGACATGGTGTTCGAAGGAGAGTTTGCTGTCAAAAATGACCCAGAGGTCGCTGTTGAGTAGTGAGAGAGACAGAGTGGAGTTATCGATGGTGAGGTTTAAGCATAACATGGAAAACATTAAGAAGATCCAGGTGTCGCGATTTTAAACCAACAGTTTTAGGCTGTTTAAGTTAATCATCTTTAGGAGGGACCTGGTGTGATTTAAGATGGGTTTCTGAACAGCAGTGTGTGTGCCTGCAGCCCACTGATTCTCTGTCCTCTGTGTCTTAACCTCGCCACCTCTCTCACCATGTCCTTCAGCTATGTGAGCCATTTTAAACTAAAGCTAGTTAATTGGCTTGAAAGGAAGGCTGTTTAGCCTCTGCAGTGGAAGTGACTTGTGACACCAGTTGCTCATTTGTAGCACTGCCCTCCGTCCGTGAGCAGGTGGTGGTAGTGAATTATTTCCCCCTTAATGCATGCTGATTGCATGTGTAGAAGTGGAATTGGTTTCCACCACCCTAGTTAAAAACAGCAGCCTGTCACTTTGACATGATGTCATTTCAAGGCTCCAGACGAGTTCAGTCTTTGTAACCCTTTAATCAAATACTTGTTGTATTATAGCTCAACCTGCTTCATTGTGATTGATCGACATCCTTTCTCCACAACTTACCTTCATTTGACGACATTGTAATTCAGCTGGTCACTTCTGCTTTTCACCGTCCTGTGAAGAAGTGTGTTTAAAATAATACTTGAACACCTTGACCTTCCTATAGTGGGTGGGGACACTGCTTTAGACAGTGATGAAGTAGCTAAACAGACTTTCTAAGTACCAAACAAAGGCAACCCAACTTGCCTGAGGTTTCTGACGATGTTTCACCTCCAATCCAAAAAGCTTCTTCAGTTCTAACTAGCTGGGAGCCGGGGAGCAGGTCTCTGACCTACCCGGCCATCATGGGAGTCGTTAGGGTCACTTGAGTCACAGTGTTAATGGATGTTAGGCTGCCTGGAGACGAATCTCAAGACTGCTTTGTAAGTGGCTGATAAGTGGTGTTATAGACGACCTTCTCTGTTTAGAGTTCCGGTTTGACTTTCAAACCATCGGTCTTCTGTAGCCAAAATGTGAGAGCATTGCTGTCCTCAGATGAGTCCCCCTTGTCCTTCAGGTGCAGATGGACGTCCACATTGTCCATTCCACCTACAAAGCTCTACTTGGTAAATTGTTGCTCCAACAGCTGCCAATAAGCAGAACATTTGAGTTGCTATTTGAGTTGCTGCACAAATCAGAAACTCTGATGGTGTTTCAAAGCTCTGAAAACAGACTAACTTCATTAATGCACAGAGAGAAAAAAAAGTCAGAGAAAATAAGAGAGAACAGTTTGGCTAAATGAATAAAAAAACTGTGGGGATATTTGAAACACTGAAAGTTTTATACGTTTGATTGAAGGATGGATGGAATTTGGGGCTTATGACAGAGTTAATGCACTGTTAATGTTAATGCAGAGGTAATGCACTATTCCAAATCCTGTTTTAATCCAACAAGATCAAAAACCTGGAAAAAGAAATGAATAATTAATGGAAAGCATGCAAGATTCAAATTTAATAATTAAATTAAATATAAAAAACAAAATATGTCATTTGCATTTTGTACAAAATGTGGTTATCAGCCTTTTAGAAACATTTGTGTGTGTGTGTGTGTGTGTGTGTGTGTGTGTGTGTGTGTGTGTGTGTGTGTGTGTGTGTGTGTGTGTGT
>JBBMJY010000004.1:19590978-19620092 GCA_037833715.1 Toxotes lorentzi | reverse complement strand
TGTGTGTGTGTGTGTGTGTGTGTGTGTGTGTGTGTGTGTGTGTGTGTGTCTGTGTGTGTGTGTGTGTGTGTGTGTGTCTGTGTGTCTGTGTGTGTGTCTGTGTGCGTTCAACACCCTTCCTGTGGGAAACAACCACTGATTGAGGGAGAAACAATCAGCGAGAGGCTTATTGCATGGAAGCCTGCCATCAGACTTGCAAATAATCACACCAGCTAATTGATTAAATTCAACAGAATAACATGTCCTCACCCATGACTCACAAAACAGTATGATCATCCTCATCTTGTTATGTTCAGTGGCGTGCTCAGAGGATTTCCCTGCACAATATTCCACTGATAGACCTGTGTAGCTTGTCACAATAATTTTCATCACCTCACTAGATTTCAGTTGATGCAAATCTGAAAAAACGAGGGCAGTGAAAGAAGTCAGTGAAAATGCTATGAAACAGCCTGGTGTCTGCTTTGATATTTATTGATGCAATTCCTGCTTATCAAGCCGCTCAGTGACTTCTTTTTGTCTGATATACCCATGAGGGATCCTGCTTTGTACAGACACGGTAACAGAAGATTCATCTGGAGAGTAAATCCTGATTTTTGTCATATTTTGAATCTTCATTTCATTGGTATTGACGACTCTGAACTCCCTCATAAAGGAGGCCTCCTTAGAGACCCTTACTGGATAAATATTTTACAAACATTATACACAAAGGGACTTTGTGTATAATGTTATTTAATGCTATGTGAATAATTTGTAGTTTTGTTTGTTTTAGTTTCAGCTTAGAGTTAGTAGAGAAATCTAATTTAGCTTTGCACTCCTGTAACATTGTCAAACTAATTACAAAGTTTTTTAACACGGAAAATCGTGCCAGGTTTAAGTGTATGTGTGCCAACTAATCTAAAGCTCACAAATGAAACATAAAGAAATAGTTTGTGGGTCTATGGGGCGTCACACACTGTAACAGTTGTTTGTCCAGAACTTTAAGAGAAACCTTTGTTCATCCAACAACCTGAGCTTTAGCCGGAGACGCTGCACAGAAGTGTTGGGTTTGTGGCTAAACTGTTCATCAAGAAAGAGCTACAGCATGTGACAAAAATTTTTGATTTTTACATTTACATTTATGTACAGTGTAAACAAAAATACACATCCTGTAAACAAGCCTCCTTCAGAGGTGTTGGCAGGACGGAGCCAGTCTAGCTGTTTCCCAGCTTCAGTACTTAAGACAAAGACATGAGAGTGGTTTCAATCTTCTCATCTCACTCTTGGGAAGAACGAGGAAAAGTGTTCCTTTAAACTGCCAATTTTGAAACTTGTCTCTTGTTTGGGCACTAGAGCTGGCTGTGGTCTGACCTTCTTACTTCAACTTCTCTTACTCAGTAATAAAAATTACTTATATTGTATTGTATTATTCCAGGACTTTGTACTTTTAGCTTTCTGTTGTTTTCTAAAACTGAAGGTTTGCTGTTTGTCATGTTTTCTGTGTATCCATTATAAATGACTTGAGGTCTTGTTTAGGTCCTGTTTTATTGCAGCCTGTGGCTCAAGTATAAAAATGTAGTTTTCAGACTGAGGATGTAGTGCCCAACAAAGTTCTGACCGAAACACTGTTTTCTCTAAACTGCAGTGTTGACAGAAACAAACTGAGCCAGAATTGAGCCACTGTGACTGTCTGTTAACTTCAGAGTATTCAACGCATTGTACTCTCTGTTTTTCAATCACTCCCTGCGTTGCTTTGATAATGCTTGTCACTCGTAAATACAGTCCACTGTTTATTTTTCATTCCCAGCAGTGTTCAATATGCCGAAATGAGCTTGTGTTTGCGTGCGTGCCACCGGACGTCAATGCATTGACAAATTCTCACCAGGGCAGAGACGCTTTGCACTCATTCAAGGATGTTGATGTATAATTCTGGCAGCATTTCAATGAAAGCGACACCTGAGGGATGAGGTCCCCAGAGCCGTCATAGGGAAACAGTAGTTACTCACTTATAACTTCAGTTCTCTGCAGTCGCCAACTTCTCTGTTTTGTCTTTCAGGCAAACAAACTTCGAACCAAGACCCTGCACAACACACTCAACCCTGTTTGGAGCGAGACCCTGACCTACTACGGCATCACCGATGAGGATATAGTCCGCAAAACACTCAGGTAAAGAAACAAAGAAAGAAAAGGAAGGAAAGAAAGAAAGGGAGGAAGGAAACAAAAGGAATAAGGGAATGAAAGAATACAAGGAAAGAAATGGAGGAAAAGAAAAAGAAGCAAATGAGAGGAGGGGAAACTAAGGGAAAAGGGATGAAAAGAAAATGGAATGTAAGGAAAGCAGTGGAGGGCAATAAAGGAGGGAAGAAAATAAGAAAGAAATGAAGGGAAGGAATAAAAGGAATTTAAGAGAAAGCGGAGAAGAGAAGTTCAGCCTTAGCTGCTGTGGATCTGTTTTGAAAAGGTTTAGAAAGTCGTTGTCATGGAGCAGTGATGTCTGTGTCTCTTCTTCCCGGCTCCTGAGGTATATCACTGTATTACCGCCTCTGTGTGGCAGTGACCGTATTAGCCAGAAATGACTGATGTCGTTATTTCTCCTGCGTTTTCCTTTTCTACTACAATTTATGATGCGGGTTTCCATGCCAGGGTGAAACCTGAAAGTGTGATAGCCCCCGATCAGAATAACAGTCGGGAAATCCTTTACATGTGTCTCATCTCCAAACAGCACCTGTGTTTGGGTGAGACCACTTCCTGTTTTGCTGGTTATTTATGTTTCACTACGACACCTGAGAACAGATCTGCTTCCCATGATAAATATGATATGTTATGCAATGGATGTGTTACTTCACTGTTCTTTGCTCCTTTATTTTTACCAAAGTGTTAACACTGTGCAATCAAGTGGTGGAAGTAGATTATATAATCACATGCATAATCATTTTGGTATCTACACTATGTTTCCCAGTGATAGGTGGGCCGTATTCAGTGGAGGATTTTGAGTTTGCTTTAGTTTTCTATTTCCCCCCAAGCATCTGAGTAATTACTCTGTGTATGTATGAGCTTGTTTCCATTGTGAATGTGGCACTGTTACACCGTTTAGTCCTCATACTCCTGCCTGTAGCTGTGCCAGGGGCCTCATTAAATCACCCGACAGTCTTGTTGTGTTTGCTGTACGAGGAGAGAAACAGGTGTCATGGCACTGATTGGCTGTAGAGGCCATTTTTAGTCCGTATCAGTGTTTTGGTCTGTCATCCACTATTTTCAGACTGAAATATTCCAGCAACTATTGGAAGGATTGCCATGAGACATTCAACACCATTGTATCATGGGCCTTAATTAATTTTTCACGAAGCTGGTTGCGTTTCTTTCCACTACTGCCACCAAACTGGATGTTGTGCATGTTAAGCTTTATTGGATTAATGGCAGATGAACACACAGGTGCTGATCAAATCAGCAGAAAATGTTTTGATAATTATACAATAAAAAACCCAATTATTCAAACTCCAATTATTTACTTTTTAAAATTGTCCAACAGATTGTGAGCCGGAGAGAACATGTTGTGTCTCAGCTGGTGAAGCAGTTATGGAATCACGGTTATTGATCGGCAGCTTTATCAATGCTCTGCAAATATTCCATGTTTTTACTGTGTAGCAGAGCAGCAGAAACATGACTGCACTGAGCACCAAAACAACACAGCCGGTCTGTACTTTTCACAGGTGTGAATCTGATCTGATGACACTTCTCTGTGCACACACCAAAAATCTATCCCCGCAACACAGCCTTGTTCAACCGTCTTCCAGAAACAATCGACTGTGAGAAGGCCGCCACATTTCCCAACAACATCACTCATTTATGGTTGTAAATTGAAATTTGAAGTTAGCACCATCTGTCCCTGTAGCAAACAAGTTATTTTTTTATCCGTTGAGTTTCATTGTAATTCTGGTTACGCCACATCGCCCTAAAAGCCACGGTGCTTATTACTTGGCACCCTGTGGCATGAGTACAAAGGCTGCGTGTTTTCCTCCATATGACCGGTGATTACGCAGCGAAAACCACTTGAAACAAACAGTATTCCACTACATGAGCTTGATTTGGTCATGAGTGTGAATCATGTCATGTCAGGGCTGTGAGTTCTCACACCGCGGCCGCTCTCTGCATTTATTGAAGACATATGTCCACTGAGAGAAGCATTGGCCCCTCCACCAATAATTGACTTTCATTATAAAGTTAATGAAATGGCAGAGAGGAATATAGATCTCCAGTCTGGAGAGTAAAAACCCGAAGCACAGTGTGCTGCATGTGAGCCTTTGTCCTCTGTGGTTTTGAATTGAGAGCCGCCTTTCAGTTCACCATCAAACATTATCTTTTGTCAGCAGTTATACTGTGTGATATAATGAATCTTCTTTTTTACCGATTGAAGAATACGCTGGCAAATATACACTAATGTTTACAAAGGACGTTGTCATGCATCGAGAAGAGGATGTGTGTTTACGTGTTCGGTGGAAACAGTAAATGGGCACATAATACAAATCAGTAAACACGCTGAATGTACTGTAACATGCACCAGAGCACAATTCAATTCCAGCTGCACTAACTGAGTAAATAAGACGAGCGCAGCCAGATTCTGTATGTCCGAGCTGAAGTCGTGATTTGGTTTTACATTGTTTTGACGTGAGCAGGAACTCTGTCATTTCTCTCTACACTTCTTCTCATCGAGGGTTTCTCCTCGCCTCTTAGTATCTTTGACTCTTTTGATCAATGCATGGTTGAATGCTTTCTAAAGCCTAATTATCATTTTCTGTCACACTCATCGAGGCTGACAAAAGTCTTATCAACTGCTTCTCTGCAGAGCAGCTAGGGTTTTATTTCAGTGCTCTGAGACCAGTGGGAGTAGCTCTGTGGTGAAAGTGAAGATTCTGGTGAGGACTGAATCCCTGTGATGGAGGATGATGGGCTCCAGGTAGAAAATGACTGGCTTTACGGTTTTAAGCCTCGTCCCCGCAACAAAACCTTAACCTGATCCTCACCTCATTCACATCCACCTCCGCCAACTCTGTTCTTCTCCTCTCAGGATTTCAGTGTGTGATGAGGACAAATTCCGCCACAACGAGTTCATCGGGGAAACGCGAATCCCTCTCAAGAAGCTGAAGCCCAACCAAATCAAAAACTTCAACAACTGCCTGGAGAAACAGTTACCTGTAAGTCCACTGCGCCGCACACAGATTTGTGGTTTTGGATGTTGTCATAAACATGATTATGTGTTGTTGTTGTTGTTGTTGTTGTTTTTGTTTTGTTTTGTTTTTGAATTGACACTCTCCTTTGTACTATGCTTTACAGTATATTCATCACTATACACTGTAAATATGTTAGTCCAGTATATATAGTACCACACAATACTATAGTATACTACAGTATATTATATACTATACTGTACTGTACTATAGGCCTACTATAATATAATGTACTACACTAGACTCCATTATATGCTTTAATTATACTATATTATACCACTATACCTCTTTAAATACACTGATTATCATTTCAGGCTAATTAAATATCATTTCAGGATAATTACTAATGAGTACTATTGTGCTCTGTACTATAGTGCTGTAGCTCATTTTCTAAAACTATCTAACCTCTGTGTTGGCTGATTAATCTAATTAAGATCTGCTGAGTGTCTAGATTTATATTAAATGTTAAACTGAAAAACAATCAGGAAATCAGTGGAAGGAAACACTGAACAATAGATCAGCTACGTGAGCATGTGAGTGGCCTGTGTGAATGCTTCGATCAGTGACTATATTGTACTTTTATATATATATATTTTGTATAAATCACATTTGATCTCAGAATATTATTATTTAATAATATATTATATTTAAAATATACTATTTAATAATAATAATAATAATAATAATTCTTATTATTGTGTCAAGAACAGAATGTAACAATATGTACAGTTATTCCTTATACTGCTCAATAGTACCTTGTTGAGAGCTGAAGGAGAAGTTAACTCTGCTGTGTGTCATAACAAGGCACAGTATGGGTTTGTCCATATAGAAGGCTGCAGGCTGGTAATTTCAAGATAAAACAACAGTATCCATAAGGATTTCATTTAAACCACATGACATATTAGAGCATTGGATTCTGAACCCATGAGTGGGGTGCAGGAGTGGATTATGTGTTTTGAGAGCATGGGAGTGGAGTGGAGTGTCATTGAACTGTGATTGAATATCCTTTTCAAAGTGCCTACACAGTTTATGCTTTAAAAATAATAATACAGTGTAATTGTGGACCATCCATATTTGGAGCATAGAGCACTGCCTTGTGTTTGGAGAGACAAATTCTTGTTGCTCTTCTCATATGCTTTGTTCTCTATGTGGGAGTGTGAAATATCATCCAAAAATACAAAATATGCTTGTGCAAAATCTGGTATCAAACAGCCACGGTGCATTCGCCATTCTAGGCCCTGATCTGGTTAAGGTTTATTTAATGTAAGTACCTGCTATGCTTTCAAAATGACCATATTTCAAATGTGTATGGTGGTTATCATTTCACACGCAGTGATTGCAGAGTAACAGTGCCAGCAGAAATCACAGTCACAGTCTTGATTTTTTTATATATATATATAAATAAAATCCTAACTAGTGGGTAAAGCAGTTTGAAATGTGCAACATTACGTCTCGAAGCCTCTGACATATGACTCAGTCTGAAGTATTTTTTATATTTTAATTTTCATAGTATTTTCACACCAGATGTTTTTGGCTGAATATTTACCTTCACAGTGACTAAAAGTGAAAATGATTCAGATGATAGAAGCTTGAACCTGCTTGAAGCCACTGCCTGCAGCTTTTCAACAGGTACCTACAGCAAAGAGTGGATGCAGTGTACATACTCTTTCATTCTTATATAGCTCTTCATTGTAGTGAGAATAAAACTGGAGGAAGGTTTCGTTAGAGCTCGTTGCTCAGACCATTGCAGCATGCAGTGGCTTTTAGTGTAGGGGTAGAGCACATGTTCGTGTCAAACTCAATCACTGTTTGTTCCGAGGGTGTCTGTTCTGTTTCAGTTAGGTTGTTTTGTTATTGTGGACCACCCTGTCATATGTCTCACCCTAGCAAGGGAGAGTATAAAGCACAGCGTGGCCATTTTCACGCTATGACCGGTTACAGAGAGCTCAAGGCAGGAAGCTTTCTGCTCTGCTTGCTCTTGAAGCAGCGGATGAGGAGTTCTGTCTGAGCACAGGATGTTGTTTTGCTGTGCTGTGGAGAATGGAGCACCGAGCATTTAATCATCTCATCCAGCAGCTAGCAGTACCTGTCTTATTGATGGTTTTGGCCTGACAGTGGAGCATCTTGACTGGCTTGTTCAGCTCATAAACAAGTCAGTCAGCCGGTGAACCTGTGGATTGGACCTGTCACAGGCTGAAATATAGTAAAAAGACGCCTGAAAATATTTCTACCAAATTTATAATATTTTTAATCAATTTATTGTCTCATCATTAAATCACCTAAATCACCGTGAACATGAATCACTGTGAAGTTAGAACACCCAGGAGCCCATGAATGTGCAGTAAACGTACACTTGAAGGGACCAAACTATTGAGATCTGCACAGAAACAGGCTCAGGAACATTCAAGATAGAACTTTCAATTCATTATAGATACTTACCACCATAAAGATGAAGGTTCTACACATGCTGACATAAAGGAACTGTTTGTATGTTGTGATAATCCCAAGGTGCCTGGGCAGCTGTGTCCCTGCTAACACTGTGACCACTCGCCCATTTCTATCTAATGGATGTGTCTGCCAGCCTCGACTCTGGATCTGCCCCTAGCACTGGAACCAGAAGACGGGAACAGGGCCTGAACAGCGTAAAGCCAGCAGCCGTATCTGGCGATGAATCTTGGCTCAGTGTCGCTGTGCAACACATTTCTCTATTCCCACAGCTCAGTTGGACAATGAAAGGTTTAACTGTAAAAGATGACCACAAATGTGTTTCTCACCCTGTTGCCATTTTGGAAAATGGCAGTTTTAATTCTTGTTTTGGATAGCACTTCGTCTCAGTACAAAGTGCACAAGGCTTTGTGCTGAATAGTTCAGGACAGCCCACAAAAAGGTCACGGTGGTGGGCGGATGGGTGATGATGTTGGTTGGTGCCTCCTTCCAAAACTGCAGAAAGGTCCAAAGAAACATATGTTGACAAGTAATGAAACTGTGAATGGAATATTTTTGACCCCCAGAAGATGATATCTAATGATAATGATGACCCCTGAGCCCCTTGTTTTGCATCACCATCAGATCAAAATCTTTTCTTGAGTAGGCCACGCTTGTGTGTGAGACCTGGGTCCATCAAAGATGGATGGGAAGCCAGTAAGAGATCAAACTGTACAAGCAGCCAGTATAAAGCTATTTGCACTTGCACTGGGTCACTTGGGTCAGTTACAAGCTGTAAACACAACATAAACACATTATTACTTTATAAAGTTTTACTGCAACCTCACCATTAGATACCACTAAATCCTACACACTGGTCCTTTCACTCTCCTCTTCCTCTCCTCATATGTATTTGGTTTCTACTAACTCTTGAGGGAAATACCTCACTACCACACTCACAGTCACGCACATTAGGGAAGTTTAGGTCTTAATAAAAAATTCTGTAGGATGTTTGTCACAAATTTGATCTTACATGACAATTCGTAGGATCTGAAAAAGTTTTCAGGAGCTTTAAAGGCACAAATACTAAACCAAACTACTCTAAAAAATGTTACTATGTTTTTGCTCCACCTGATGTTTGTGTATTTGTAATAAGACTTTGGATTACTGAGGGGCCTAAAACTTAGACTTTTATTCTTTTTTTATTTGAAAATAAGATGGCGGGACCTGCAGCAATATTCTTTCAGGGACACAAAAATTCCTTGTTAAGCCCCTGAGCACCAGGTTCTCTTATCTGATTTTACCTCCTCTGTTATCAGCACTGCTTTTTCTATCCTCTCTGTATGGGATATGTTTGCGAGTGAATGCCAGTGTCCTGTAAGCCGCGGCCTTGCATCAGCACAATAGCCAGCGCCCCACTGTTCTCTGAAAGGTGTTGATCTGAGGGATCCTACCAGGACATTGGCAGGAGATGCGTTTTGGCCCAGCTTCCTGTTACCAATATTTACTGCCTCATATCCTGAACTACCCAGGTATTATTTCAAAGAGGTTTAGTCATGACATGTGGCACAGGAGCAGACCTGTGCTCCTCCAAGCATGTCAGGATTTTGTATTTTCTACTGTTGGGTTTTAGGAGGGAGATAAGCAAAGACAGAGACACTTGTGGCTCTAAATGAAGGTTTTCCATTTTGAACTGTAAGTTTAAAAACTGCAAATGATGACTGGCTCAGCAACACAAACCAGGCAATGGAAAACTCCCCTTTATCCTGGGATATTACAAGTCCTTGTTCCTGGTAATATTTCTGTCTCCCTGGTAACCCCTGAGGGGCTGAGTAATACCTGGAACCCAGTCAATACACTTGGAATATTATTGTGTTTGGGCTGCTACCTTTGCTGCCACTGCTTTGTTGTCAGTCTGCGGAGTTCAGAAAACAATGAAGCAGGCAGAGAGAGTGATGTATATCTCACTCAATTATTTAGCACTGCAGCTACATTCATTCAGAATGATGTTCAGAGAGCAATATCAGAGGTGTCCGGTTATACTGTGCATTAAATTCAATTAATGGACATCCTCTAGCCGATCTTAATTGAGTTTTCCCCCAGGCAATGGTACAATTAGCTGGAAAATGTTAAGCAAACACTACTGCGCAAGAGTGCGTTTGCTTATGTAAGTTGATTTTATGTTTGAGCAGATTGATGGAAATAGGAAAAGGAGACTCATAGAAGCAGGGAAAGAGAGCAGACCTCAGTCTGTGAAGAGCAGAGGCCATGCAGTTGCAGACAATTTGTGTGTTTACATCCATGATTAATGATGTTACATGGAAATGATTTGAGTCTCAGTCCTGAATGCCTCTCTTGCTGGTATATGCTGTTTATATGGCTACATAAAAAACATCTGCTGTTAGGGAAGGGAGGCTATCCAGGCTAAATGAATGGTCTGTGAGTGTGAGATAGAAAAGAAGACACTGAGCGCCGTAAAGATGTCTGCACTTGTCAGGTACGCCGACCTTGATACCATCCAGGCAGCCTGAGGTGTGTATTTCCTTCCTCACTCGCTTTCTGTCTTGATGCTCTCGTATTCCTGTCAGCCTCTTGGTTTGTCACAGACTTCCCAAAGCGCATCTTGTTAAAGGAGACACAGAGACAGAGACAACAGTGGGTTGTCCTAAACTTGGATAAACAGCAGTGGAGGAGACGGGACTAAATGGATTTGACAGTAAACCGAGGTGGCATCTGAAACATGCTGGCATGCCAGATGAAATGGAAGGCGAGTCCACAAGTCCAGTGAGACGTCTTGCAAAAGTCATCTGTGATTCATGTAGAGAGAGTCGGTTCCCTGGAGATATCTGATTAGTATCCTGCTGTGGACACTGCTGGACAGACTGTTGAGCACTGTCTCCCACACACAGCACAAGACTGTGGAGGAGACAGAAGTCTGTGTCTGCAGAGGCTTTTCAAAGCCTGTTTTTCTTCTTCATTTCATTGTTCTCATATTGTTTCTGAATGTTGAGGATGTTTGGGGATGTGATTGTTTTAGCAGTGAAGACTAGTACACCAAATCACAGTTCTCAGTTCTCTCTTTTTTGGGTCACTACCAACTCTCGAGGGAAATATCAGGCTCTTTAGCTACTAAATGCTCCTTTATATTCACCAGTTAATTGACATCCGGTACCCACTTCCTTTAATATGTCCATGAATGCAGATCACTATCACGCATTTCCTACACTCTGTCTCTATTTCCCTCTTCCCAGTGGATATTGTGTGTCCTCATGCAACAAATCACATGGATAAGTGTCGGAAATGTCTTAATAAATCACGTTTGGAAAACCCAAAGCTAAAGCAGACCCAGGGCTCGGAGGTGAACTCCACTGATTTTAAACATCAAGCTTTTTTTACAGACCTTAGGGAGGACTACAGCATGTGAACAAAGTTGTATAAAGACTTCTGTGGCTCCAGAGAGAGCTGCTCGAAGTCTGATGGCTGATTGGCTTTGAGTAATGTCAGTCACTTGTAGCTGAAGACTACTGAAGTTTGAAAATGGAAAACAAAAAGTAACTTTGCAAATGTACATTTCACTGAAGAAACAAAGTAATTTACCCTACTTTTTCTGGAATTATTTGTCTCTTAAGTCTAACTTTATAGCTTAGCTCCACTGTGAAGTAATTTGCAGTTTGTCATAAATGAGACAGAGAGGCAGAATGAGACAGAAAAGCATCCATATGCATTTGCTCTGCTGATGTGAGTGCTCTTATACCGTATATGTGGTTAAAAATAAATGCTGAAGTAAGGGAAAGCCCGGCGCATATTCACGCAATCAGCAGCTGCGGGAGTGTTGCTGGTAAATTGCATTTCTAAGTCACTGGGCATAGCAGTGCAAAAAAAAAAAAAAAAAAAAAAAAAAACTCAGATAGCTCTTAAGGGGCCTGGGCTGCATTTCAGTAAAAAGTCGTATGCTCAAGCATGTATTTTTCTCTTTGGAGAGCTCTCCAGAGGCTGGAAGAATGTGAAAAAAAAAAGAATCACACTTATAAGAGTATGATGAACATCTGGCAAGCAGGGGTCTAACTTCACCAATAAGCAAGTACCGACTCAGCTGATGGACTGATGCTTGACCAGGTGGTTGGTTTTCACCCTATCTTCTTTTGGTAGCCACTCTGTCTAGTGGACCTGTTGCAGTGGCCAGGCTGTGGTAACAGGGTTGTTTAGTTTCTCTGTGATACTGTGTGTGAGAAAAGGTTTAGCTTCGCCACCATTTGTTAGGCATCATATTGTGTTTTCTCACGGTGCTTTAAGTGAATTTATCAGGCTTTCTGTCTTATCTCGGTCTAACTGTGCCGTCTGTGGGCTGAGGCGACTGGTTAGGGTGTTAGTAGCAGGTAGGGGTTATCTGGCATGACGGACACAGACGCAGAAGCATATCAGGGAGGCTGACAGCTTCAGATGATTGTCTATTTTGGTCTTAAATTAAGCCTTTGCTCAATACATCACATTTGATACTGAATCATCCAAATTTGTCAGGACCCGAACGTCTGGTTCTCAGGCTGAAGCTGTGCTCATCAAAGAGAAGGGGAGATGTGGTGTTTGAGTGAGAAAACTGCCACACTCTTGGCACACAGGTCATGTGTTAATTCAGATGTTTATCTTGTCTCTAACGAACATGGCAAATTAATTTTGATGAGGCTATTAACTCACCATCTACAACGGAGATGGCATCAATCAGCCAATCAGTGGCTGATTTTCAAGACACACAACTGTCAAGAAGGAAAGTGCTGTGGCTGCTGCAGACTTTTAATGATTCTGACTCACTTTCATAAAATACTTGACAGGACCAAAAAAAAAAAAAAAGCACTGGGATCTAAAATAAAATGAATTAAATTCATTGTTGACATAGTGAGAACATTTCCAAGTAATGATTTTCTTGTCAGCATGGATTAATAGCATTTTGGAAATTAAAGCTTTGGTTATCTCCCAGTGATGAGAAACGTCATGAAAATTATGCTTGTGTGGGCATGAGGCGCAGCCCGGCCGGCAGTGTTTGTTACAAGAGCTGGTTATTATTTTAAACCTTGTCATTTTTATCACCGCAGGTCAACAAGACAGAAGACAAGTCTCTGGAGGAACGAGGACGCATCATGATCTCTCTGAAGTACAACACCCAGAAGTCTTGCCTGGTAGTGGGCATCATACGCTGTGCTCACCTGGCCGCCATGGACGCCAACGGCTTCTCCGACCCCTACGTCAAAACGTCAGTACTGTATGCAAGCACTTACATATACACCCAAACAGAACCTGGAACTGTCAAATCATCAACGTTAAAAATAATTAGACGTAGTATGTTTTCATATCACATTCTAACATAACCTCAAAGGATAATTACCGTTTATTATAACCAGGGGAGGGGCCCAGGGGGGTGGAATATGGTTGGGCTCCTCCTACTCTCCCCCTCAGAAGGTGAGTCAGAAGGTGATGGGTAGTTGGTTTATTAATATCATATAGAGGTTCTGGTCCCTGGACCAGAATGTGAAGAAGAATGGATTACTGACAGTACACTTTACATATTCACTTTCAATTTCACACATCACCAACTGAGCTGACCTTTATTTTGGTCTTTAAAGTAGAAAAATCTAACTAAATTTGTTGTGGAAACGTTTGCGGTATCCACAACCAATGACCTGGATTCACTGTCATTAACAAAAGTGTGGGTTAAAAGCAAAATCTGACCTTATGATTGCATTAGGGGAAAGTTCAGGGGGTCACCAACATCATTACAAACCAGCCCCGAGGTTTCATGAATACTGAAACCAAATTTTCATGGCAAATTGACTTTTAGTTGTCTTATAGATCTTATTGTTG
This sequence comes from Toxotes lorentzi, assembly GCA_037833715.1. Taxonomy (NCBI): domain Eukaryota; kingdom Metazoa; phylum Chordata; class Actinopteri; family Toxotidae; genus Toxotes; species Toxotes lorentzi. Next base: position 19,606,614 of record JBBMJY010000004.1, on the reverse strand, counting down.
AGGAAAGTACGAGACAGACTCGTCCTCCTTAAGCCTATAAAAACACAGACCTAATATAAGTATTTGTAACCTGACTTTTCTCCTTAACACGTGTGAATTTACAGCACACATCATTCACAAACATGAGTTGACTTCACGTAAAGAAACCTGTCGATTGCTTTACTGCTGCCTGTTCCTCTCGATAGACATTTCTCCTCAAAACACCGGATGGCCATCATAACAATGCTATTTTTAGAGGATGTACAACGCACTGTAGAAGTGCTGAAATGGATTAGCTGGCAGTGCTGATGTTAGAGGTAAACTATCTGTGATTATCTGCAGCATGAAAGACACACAGCACAAGAGGCCATCCGCAGGGCTGCAATTTGAAGGAGAGTCCTATTTATCACACCTGAACATTTCCCAAGTCTTTCATCTGGCTGAGCAATGAAAGTGCAATTAATTTCCGACTCTGCTGTGCACACCTCGAGAACAAAAGCTCAACTCGTTTCAGAGGAGAGGGGCTGGCAACAATTTTCCAACAGTGTGAGGTTGAGAAAATCTCCCTGAAGCTTGAAGGACACACTGGCAGATAACAGATTTACTGACTGTCTCATGTGAGAGGAAATAAAGGAAATGTATACTCTGTCAGATCGACATGATTGGCTTCTCCTCTTTCACCAGCCGATGTCCAGCGAGAGTCTGTCTGATCCATCGAGTCACAGCTGTCGCCTGCACAGAAAGATTTTTTGCTCTGTTGTGTTGGTAATGTTGGGGATATCCTTAAAGTGCATGTGCAGTACGAATGAAGAGTTCGGACACACACTAGTAGACGAGATGGTGGAGTACATCATGAAAAATTTAAATCAAATGAGTGATAATGCCCTCCGTAATGGCTCTTCTGTCAATGGCGGGTGCATTTAATCAGGCTTAGAGGTAAACAAATTTTTAAAGAATGAGTATTCAGTCAATGCACAGCTGATGAGCAAAAGCATAATAATGGCAGTACTGCAAACCTGCAATAATTTACACAGTGAAATAAGATTTGAAACCATTGTATTGCACGGTAGCACTGTTTGCATCCTGACTCTCACTCTTAGCTTGTTTTGCCCCGGGGTCAGTTGTCCCATTACGTGACAACAATTAGGTTCGCTGCAATATCCTCATCAACAACAATTTCAGCCTCCACTCCCCCTGGGGTAAGTTTGTGAGCAATAACCCATTTAGGCTCACTTTAAGTCTCCGTGTTACCTTGGGAAATTGAAGTCTGTGTGGGTCTGGTGAGCATGTAAAAGGAAAGAGGGATGTGACGAGCTACTGTAATTGCTTACTGGATTGAAATATATATATATCAGAACGAGCGTTATTGCCTAAAACAGTTTTTTGCCAAATGAACAGAGGTACTAAACAACATCCAGAATGCAGGATTTGATATAAGTACACCCTGCCTTTTGCATCATTTATGAAGGCAAAACAGAAACAAAAGTCCAGCCTCCACATGCACATTCACACACACACACACACACACACACACACACACACACACACACATACACACACACACACACACACACACACACACTGGCTGTGCATTCATGAACGCATATGCCTGCACCCAGAGCAACAGTGGCACTAACAATCTGTTTTCACCACTGACTCACAGACTGCAGTGAAGGCGAATTGAAACAAATAAGTAACCACAATGGTACGTGCTTTGGGAACACCAGCAGCACCTCAGCAAATCAAAACAGTGTCAAACATTATTTGTATTGCATATTTTGCAGCGTAAGCTGAGTTTATTGAGTGCACCTAACCAAAGTTAATCCAGTCTAATTCAACAGCCCTGCAATAAATTGTAAACTCACAAAAGTGATACTGTTCAGCTTTTGTTAAAACTGTTTTAGAGAGATATCGATTCAGCTCTTGGTACTGTTGAACTGCTTTGCATTATACTGAGTTTTCTAATATTTTGTCGTTGACACTTTTCGGTATAAAATAATACAGTTCTACATTTCAACTGCACTGTAAATTTCAGCCTCCAAAGTGACCGTAAATTAAACCAGGTCCTTCCTGAAAGTGTTTAAATTGAACGTTATAACCATGATGAGAGTATGATTTATTTTATTAAACTGCATTAGTTTTGACCATGTGTGCCTAATAAACTGGCAACTGAGTTTAGTATGTCTTCACAAATTCTAAAATGAAAGCCAATAACGGAAAGGAGCTCAAGAACAGAATAACTTTGTACAGATAATACGATTCTACCAAAACAAGTCCATAAAACTTCTTATTGACAAGACTTAGGTTTTATAAATACTGTGAATACTGGAGATCTGCAGTATCGACTGACACTGGAAACATCTTATTGTTTTGAGGTAAGGAGTCTTCACCTCTGTAATCCCATCAAAAGTTTGTTGTTAAACTAAGTGTTGGACTTCAGTCTTGATAGAGAAGAAGTGTTTTCAGAGGTGATGACACAACATGTATTACCAACCAGAAAAAAAATGTCTTTAATAAAAGCACAGGTGGAGTCTACTACCTGAGAAAGTCCTAATGCCATGTAGTGTGTGTAATGAAATGCAGCTGTGTAGCTGAATGTAGGGCAGTACCACAGCACCCTCTGGAGGAGAGAACAATATAACAGCTGAGAGATGAGCAGTGTGTGGAGCTTTTACATTGAACAGTTGATGAGGGTTTCTAATAAATCACTTAATACATCAACATCGTGTTTTATACAAAGATGTGTTAGTAGAGTATTTTCTCCCTGCTGTTCCATCCACAGAAATGGGAGGCAGTAGAAGATGTGAGATCAGTACTGAAGTGTAATACGTCTTCCTCCCTTTCTTCCCTGCTCTGCTCCACTCCAGGTACCTGAAGCCTGACGAGAACAAAAAGTCAAAGCACAAGACTGCTGTGAAAAAGAAGACACTCAATCCTGAATTCAACGAGGTATAAACACAGACCTCGCTCTAACCTCCCTCTATGTTTTTTCTGATTTGAGTGTTCCATTGCTTTTATGTGCTGAGAAATGTTTTCATCATTTATTTGAAGGCCCTGAACACATATTTTCTTAATCATGTTTTTACTGTGAGTGATGTGGTCTCATGTAAACACAGTTTTTGTCCTCTTGTGTTTTTCGACTGATCTGTACTGAGCAGTGTCAGTTGTAAAAAGCTGAAAGTCACTTACTTGTGGGCACTTGTGGGCTGAGTCTCACAGCTGATGCTGTTGAAATCAGAAATGTATTTCCAGAGTTCCTGAGGACCCATCCACGTTTTGCAGAGGGATGCAAAACATGTTTTCCAGGCTGAGGAGGCCCCTCAGTGCTTCATGGCACAGGGTATATACGAGTGGACGGGCCTGGCCAAACACTCACGCAGGCCAGCGGCTTGACATTTCCTCTGACATTTTTTCCGCCCATATTCCTCCGTCACCTCTTGGCCTTTATGTCAGAGACAAGCAATGGGGTCTTCCTCCATATCGAGGCATTGATTTCATTAAGGTGGAGCAGCAATCTTGATTGAACCACAGACTGAAATGCAGAATAAATGCTCTCAGTAAAAATTGATAGCAGAAAAAATGCTTGTTTCATTTAATGGACGGTGTACTTTATTGATTATGCTGTCAGTCTGTTTCAGTGCCCTAGAATATACGTCACATTTTATTTCCTCCTTGTTCCAATCAAGACACTTCTGGCACTTGCTGTACACTGAATGACTATGTAAGGGTCCTGCACTAATAGGACTGGCTGAATGTTCGACCATGAGGTGAATGACTCCCTGAAAGGGAGAAAAGGCAGCAACTGCACCGACATTAACCCGCATATTATTTTAGGCACTGGCAAAAAATTTTTAATTCAATGAGGCGCTCAGAATTGTGAGAATCAATTTAGCCAGAAAATAAAACAAATGTCAGTTGCATTCAGGTTTGTAATGATAATTATGCAAACCCAGCACTGTGCAGAACAGTGCTTTTTTTTGTGAAGGTGGTGAAGCAGAATCGACTCTGATTCAACATGTTCAAGACCTATACACCTACAAAGGTTTTATCCTTTGCGTTAATCTGAAAAGATGAGATGTGTAATTATAATTGTACGTGATCATCCTGGAGGGAGGAAATAAGAGGAGCTCTTATTTTTCTGTTCTGTTCTCTGTAGGAGTTCTGTTACGACATAAAATATGCAGACCTCACCAAAAAGACGTTGGAGGTGACCGTGTGGGACTACGACATCGGAAAGTCCAACGATTTCATAGGTAAGCGCAGGTGGGCCATGCCGGGCCAGCTCTGCTTTCATCAGAGACACCAACAATGTAGGCTGAGAAACAAACAAGCACTGAGCCATGCTGAGAACGAGCTGACCTACCATCATGTTCTCATGTTAATTTGAACACATTTTACTGATCATAATCTATGAAATAAATATTGAGGTTTGTGGCAAATCATGGAAACAGCACTTGACACAACAATCTCACCTAAAGGGCCATTTCCTAGCTGTTCTGGAGCTTTCAGTATATTGCATGATCATGTTCAGCAGATGGAGTCCTGAAAGTGTGCACTCTCACTGAGCACTTTTCAAACTGCTCGCCCATGCTGCCTTAAAAGAGAAGACTGAAAGTTGCACCTCCAGACATTTTACCGATCTCCTGCACGTTGTGCTAAGAACCCTGCACATGAATCTGTCTTTGTGTCTTCTTTCAGGTGGCGTATCTCTGGGTATCAATGCAAACGGAGAGCGGCTCAAACACTGGTTTGACTGCCTCAAAAACAAGGACAAGAAAATCGAGCGCTGGCACACGTTGACCAATGAATTACCTGGTTCTTTAAATGACTGAAGACCTGCGTCCTGTCATCCAACCTGTCGGCCCCCTTGTCCCTCCCTGGCTGCACCTGATAGGACTCCTCCTTTCATTTTCCTGACTCCTCCACTCGGCTCTTCTCTGGAGTGACCTGTGACACCTCTCTTTGGAAATATATTTCCTCTCAACAGGGCTCAGCAAAAAAAAAGAATATCCAAAACCTTATGCTTGTATTCAACAACACTTTCACATATCTGATTTGCACAGCCACTCATTTACTTTACATTTAAGAGAAATTCAATCAGAGTGGTTGTAATGTTGAATTTTCAAGCTTCATAAGTCTGATTTCTTGGATGATCAGTTAAGATAAAAGCATCAAATGCTTTCTATTCAATTAGATCTTTTATAGCAGCTAAATAATTTACCAGTGATTCAGCAGTCCCTTGAACAGCACAAACAAAGCCTTCATGTTGTCATGTTGGTGGCTGTGAAGTCAAACAGAACTGTAGGGGACAGAGAATCCAACAAAGGATGTAGCAAAAAATTTCATGCTGTTGGATTTTGCAGAAAAAATTAGTGGAATAGTTCTTATCCTCTGAAGTAAACCTCCAATTTTCAGTCTGCTTGACGCTAATATTTAGTGTTGTAGAGGAGCAGCTGAATAAATTAATCAGCCACACGTTTGAGGACGTTGCACTTTGCCACGATTGTAAAGCTGCAGGTCATGCTGTCGTTCACCCTCACCCTGAAGAAGTTTGTTTTAGAAATCTGGAGCATTTAACCTTTAACCTCCTCAAAACAGAGAGCAAATTAAGGCCTCAGAGTGCTTCAAACAAGCGAGCTCTACAGCTCGTCTGATTGAGACAGTTCGTCAAAACAGCTGCATCTGTCATTGACCTGATATGAATTTTATGTTAAAGTGACAAAGACCTTCAGCTGCTGCAGGAATTATGATTGTTCACTGAGAGTAAAGGTAATAATGATGTTATAGCATCCAAATCAAACCAAATGTTAACATAACAATGTCAGGTCAATAAACAGTTTCCGCAGGCACTGACATATTAACTCACACTGCCGACAGGAGTATCAGACTGTACCAAACTGAATGTACTGTATGTATTTTGCCATTTAATTTGGAGGAATTGTTGGTCTGATCTAAAAGCAGTGTTAAAGCTTATTCAGAATAGTCCCACTGCCGTCATAGCTTCCTCCTGGTTGCTTCCCACTACCTCCCCGGGCCATCTCCAAGAACTGTGTCTGTACTTTTTTGTAGCCTTGACACCATGAATTATATAAATGGGTATAACTAATCTCTCCTCACAGGCATTTAACCCATTGACAGCACCAACAAAAACCAGACAGATGTATCATACGTAATCAGGCATGAGAGTTCGCCTTGAGCAATAGTCCCATTGAGCAGAAAGTTTGCAGTGGAAATGGCTTTGTAAGATGTGATTGTTAAACTTGCAAAAGAAAACAGCTCAGGCTGACCAATCACATGATCTCCATGTAGCATCTCCATAGCTGCCGTAGCCCCAAAATATGGTTTTCTCTACAGTGTCTAGAGTCTCTGTAGCTGTGCCATAACCCCTTCACACAGCATTATTAAATCCACCTTTACATGATACAACTTCAGCATTTTGTTTGAAGTATACTGAGGCCTACAGTCCTCTTTCAATCTAACTGCAGTGCAGTTTGTTGGGAGGGTACCGTAACCAGACTAACAACACAAAACAACCCCAAAATGCAAGGCTTTATGGGTAAAAGGAGACAAATGTTGGTTGAAAGAAAGTTCTGCTTGACTGACTCATGTGTAAGCTGGAAGGGTGACAGGTTACCACAAATTACTGTCCGATAAGCAAAGTGTTTAGACAGCGGTTTAAACTGTCAACGAAACAAACCAATGCAAAAATCAACTTAACCTAAACTCTTTCCTCACCTCTACGTACAGCAAGTATTCATGACATTACAAACACCGATTCCCTGTGTGTCTCTGTATAGACAAATCAATATGAGACAATTCTAGGTGTCAAGGCGCCACCTATGCTTGGATTACTCACTGATTTTTTTCGGTGTGTACCACTAATATATAGAGCTGCCGAGTCGGTTTTATGGAAACCGTGATATCAAGGTCCCAAATGTTTTGTCCATTCAGTCATCGTTTGCAGACTACAAAATGCTGGTTTCTTATTTACAGCAAAAAGGGAATGGCTAGAGATTTTGAAATTCTGATTAAATTGGGAGAAGAATCAAGCGTGCACGGCATTGTTTTCAATCAGCTGATGGTCAAAATCAGGTGAAAAGCATCAAAAGTGATTTTCACAGATGTCTTAAGAGTGAGTGCTCAAAAGAACAGCAGGACTTCGAGGGCAAGATGAAACTTCTTTCAAACGGCCGTGCAGGGTTTTAGCAGAGTGCCACCGAGTCAAACCATAACAGAAGAGCATAATAGTGTGATAGCTGCTGTGAGTTGTGTGTGTTTATTCAGGTGCTGAAGAGGGTTATGGATGTAAAAGTAGATCTTGTATGCGCCTGATAATTCTGATGATCTGTGGATAATTTCAGCACAGAGGTGGAAACATTCACAGTCACTGTGCACAGCAATCACACAGCCTTGCCTCAGTGTGTTTGGAAGGTGGAGAGCCTACTTGATAGAGGCCGGCAGTAATCAACAACAGAATGAAGTTCAGTGGGTGACCCGCCTGGTGAAAATCACTTGTCGAACCACAATGCCACAGGATCGGGCAGCTCCATGATCTGTGCGCAGCTTGTTGTTTACACTACAGAAAATGAGTTTCCACAAAAACTCGCTGGTGGCATTTTCAGCTGTGATGTGGATGAAAATGTACCTGCTGTATGTCAAAAGGGCAAAATTTTAAAAGCGGAAAGTTTACGTAAAATAAAATACACACAAAAAAAGAAAAAAAATAACAATAAAAGCATGTATTGTTTACAACAGCCTATTCTTGCTGACGTCCGAGTTTGCAGCTGAAAGGGCAAACACACCCTTGCTAAAGTCACTGCGATTGTTCAGTCATGCAATGCAAGCTTTGCTACGATGGGCCGAGGTGAGAAAGGCAGAATTTTTAATGTACTTGCTGTGTACGTATTCTGTTACTCTGTTGCTGGTTTTTGATTTTATTTATTAATAATTTCTTTTTAACTGTAAGCAGCTCCACTATAAATGTATCAAACAGAATGTACATGTTTAACCCCTTCTATTCCACAGTAAACCCACAGTAAATGAGAATGTGCACCTTAGTGCTCTGTGTTGTTGATATTGTTCACATGTCAAATCTCATGTTCTGTAATTGGACACACACATCTGGGAATAGAGCTGGTTTAAACTCACAAGGGGCTATGTCACGCAAGTCATATACAAAAGATAACTGAAGATTTTATCTGATTCCCTCTAACCTGTTTAATTATTTCTGGGTTTTTTTTTTCTTTTAATGTTTTATGTTGAGGTTTATTACCCTAAGGCCCTGTGCTGTCCAGAAACAGGACTGAAGACTCTTAACCTGAGTTGCCCTCATGGACCAGTAGGCTGGGATGCATGCCATGTATTCTGTGTGATTTTATGATTTCGATTCCACAGCATAACCTTTTCTGCATGACCCCGCACCCGCCTTTCTGGTAAATTTCCACCGTGCACTGACTGGCAACACAGAAACGCCATACAAAAGGTCCTCACGTAATGTTCAGGATTCCTGTCAGGCTTGCAGTTCAGCTAACAGCTTTTTGTCATTACCTCACGACACTGTAAGTGATAGGCCAGGCGTGTTTGTTTTAAGGATCATGTTGACTCTGTCAGATCACATCATTTAAACTCAGTAATTACAGATGATGGATAATCACAAACAGCCCTAATCTCCATTTGTTCAGTTTTTTAACCTTCCTAACTCGTAGATTTATTATTGACGTAGTCTTATTTGTTACGTTGCCATTCCCATTGATTTTGAAGAAAATTTGATTTTGATAAATGATATCACGCCTTCAAAGCTGGGTAATGAAATGTTTAAATCATCTTATCAGGCCTCACATCTCAGTTCTCCTAAAGTGTTAACAGCCTCTTCAGCCACATTGATTTGTAAGGCACAAACCGGCTGTGGAACCTTGTTGGCATCTTAATATACTCCTTGACAACAGTGATCCCTCTCTCTCTCTCTGATGAATATGTAATGAATACAACCAACATGTGATTTTGATTTTGTAATATGTCTGCCTTTGTATGCAAGCTCAATATTATGGAAAAAAAAAAACAAATCTGCATGCATATGTTCTTGGTTTTGTCATGAGATGACTTTGCCTAATGTTTGATACTGTTTTCTGTATAAAAAAAAACAAAATACACGACTGTGGATGCTCTAAGATTATGCTATAAGTCAGTCTTTCTTCTGGACAACATTTTGTACCTTTGAACACTATCGCATTGCCTGTTTGGCTGCTGTATTGACTATCTGGAAGCGTGACTTGATGTGAATTAAAATCTCTCCTTTGTTGTTTTGTTTCCTTTTTAACACTCAGGCACTTGTTTGCATTATTCTGGTTTGTTGAATGTATGACTATAAATGATTTAAATTATATTTTAGTCCTATGCCAAATGGACAGGTGATCGTGCCTCGTCTTATTTCTGTTTCTGTGTTATTGCACCACATGCTGTTCACACAGTAACTTGTTACGACTGTAGACCTAAGAAAACATGCAACTAGACAAATACAATCAAAATAAGAAAACCTTGGCAGCATAATGAAATTCAATGCAAATGAAGAAAACTCAACCAAATATAGAAACACCTTTCTGTATAGTATTTGATTTTTCATTTCCCCGTGTTTTATCTACTGCCTTGGTGTTTTCTCAAGTCGCAGTGGATTGGACCCTCAGGGCCACTGTAGGCTTAGTCATTTAGGGGCTTTTTCTTGGATATTTTGTGCTATGATGTTGAGGGGTTAATTATTTCTGCACACTGTGGTAATTAATAGTGACAAGAGACGTGGTGTAAGGTTGCAAGAAAACAGATCAAATTATTAGTCTAGTTAAAGTTCTGCAATGTGACTTTATGTGTCATAATTTCTGTAGGTCACGTCAGGGTCTATGCTAATTGTGGTTGCAAGCGGCAGGTGGTTCGTGCCTGCTCAGTGATACCAGTGGTCTGTATTTTGACTGGGAAGCAACAGGATGCATCATTACTGCTGTGTTTCCTGCCACTTGAAGGCCAGTGTGATCACGCAAGTTCAAGTCTCTACATTAACCTAGCAAGATGGATTCATCTGATCCTCTGTGTGTGGTTTTTTTTCATGTTAGGCTTCCCAGACGACTGGGCACACAGTTTCAAAAGAATGAATCTAGATAACTAATGGTAAGTCTCTCATTTGTGCAGAAGGAGAGCTCTCAGACATGCTGAGAACGGTCGACACGCTGTAAACTGTTTGACATGTTCAGCATCTTAGTTTTTAGGATTTATTGTTATTGAACTATTAGTATTTGCACCAAATTGTGTGCCAATCCATCCGGCAGATGTTGAGATATTTCACTGGATAAGTGAAAAATTTGACTTGCAAGAGGAAAAGTCAGGGGATCGCCAAAGTCAGCAAGATTCATCGTACGGGAACCATGACTATCTCTACAAAATTTCAAGGAATTCATACCAAAAAAAAGCTAATTTTTGACCACCTGGCTAAAGCTGCTGTAGTAATCAATGTTACATTATTCAGACATGTTCAGACACCTCAACCTCAGCAAGCTAGATATAAATTATACCCCTCACTCCTGCTCTTTTTTGCATTGAGAGTTGTTCCTGCTCAGACTTCTGCTCAGTTGTACGTGGCCATTTCACAAGTGGTATACCCCTGTAAAGACAATACAATTCAAGAAGATACAGATCTTTTTTTGCCTTTACCCAGGTCACTCTTGCAGAAAACCATGAGGCTGAACAGCCCAGATTCAAATGCAGGGAACAAAGGAAAATCAATTACTTGTGTGACCGCCTGTTTCTTTGTGCCCTCATCCCCTAATGCACCCCATTATCGCCTGACAGTGAAGGAGTCTGAAGTCTGTCAGCAGCCTTCAGGTAGTGATGTCCTCTAACAAGCCTGCCTCAGATGATCAGTGATGCTGTCTGATAATATTTATCTGTAGCAACTGGTTTTCGTGTAACTACACACCTGACTTTAGCATCATGTCTTTCAAGTGATAGTTCCTTATATAACATTAATTTGCTGAACTTTTACAACAATGCATTCAATAAGTCATATTTAACGATATTAACAATGAATTAAATGATAATATGGTAGGTGACTTACTGTTGAAGCACTTCCATTGGCTTGGAAACATGAAGCAACTTATCTGTCCTCATCACCAACACGTAAAGTTTGCGTGTTGTAGTGGTGCAGGGTTTTCTTTCCATTTGTAATGACAAAATTGTTCTGAATTTGCGACACCTCTGGTTTGTGCCTGAATCAAGGAGAAGACATCTGTAGAGAAAATACTGTGGCCAACTTGACTAAACAGATCAAAGAGCAGAAATACACAATTATTCATGTATGTTTTCGAGTGACAAGAGATAGCATTTCGTCTGACAGGCCCCACCTGACGGATATTTTTTAGGGATATGTACAGGAACTTAGAGGATGCCCATTTACTTTCCTGTCAAGAGTGTGCTTTTAGGACACTTTTGAACTTGTGATTTATGTCTTTGAGCAAAACAGAAAATGAGGAAATTTGAGGTTTCAGTCATCTATCTAACAAATGGAAAACGCACGAAATGATCAACGAGTTGCTCTCGTTCCTGCAGCTGCTCTGAGGACTCCGCCTCTGCAGGTGAAAAGGAAAAAAGAATCTCAGCTCTCACAAGATGCAACAAACAAAGTAAGACGATTAAAATGAAATGTAAGCTGAGGTTAATAAGTCCATTTTCTTGATATTCCCCTTAAAAGTTTGTTCATGTAATATTCCTGCCTTGATGACTATGATTAGTTAACATCAGCAGGAGTTTCTGTGTGTTAGAAGTCACAGGATCTGGTGACATCTGCTTTCAAAAACACAGCACTGACCACGTGACCACAAACCAGAACCCACACGTACTGTAGCCACAAGGCCGCACTCTATTTGGTGAGTTGTGTAGGAGTAGTAGCCCTCACTCTCACTCCAACTCTGCCTCAGGGCCTTTGTTCAGGTTGTTGTTCAGTATCATCTGACAGTGTAACAGAATATAATATCACCTTGAGATTCACTTCCCCTGGACCATCTCTCATCATGGATCACTTCGCTATAGAAAGATGTTTTTTAGCATCCAATTTCATTTCAGACTGTTCCCCCTTTATTTATATCACAGTGCATGCAATGACACATTGTTAACAGCTGTACTAATCTTTGTTGTGTTGTTTCAGGTCTGGTAACACAACTACTGACTCTTTGTTATCGTGTTGTTGACTGATTCGCAGCAGCAGAACTAAACAGGGTAAAGTTTTTATTTTAATACTTTGGTTGGTTATTTTTAAATGAAACTTGCCTAAAATGCAGCAGAACAGATGGCCCTATGTGATTTTAGTGGGAGGGTTGACGAAGCTAACGATCAAATCTCATCAACGCATTTGGGTGCCTCTGGTTGAAAAACAAAAGTCCACTTCGTTTTTTGCCATAGACAGTGTTAAGTTGACTCACTTGAATCAGCACGAAACTCTCCTGGTTCATCAGTCATCAGTACAAAGATAGGTGTCAACTACAACTCCCGAGGTACATTTCAGCAAGAAAATAACGGAGAAATAACGGACTGTTCTCAGAAACAGAGCTGAAGTAAGTAAAAGACACTGAGTTAGTTTAAAATGTAGTTTATTTACTCGTTTGTTGTCTTTATGAAAAGTGAGCTATGTTACTTTGACGTCTTTGAAACCGTGATTCTTGATTAATAGTTGTGCTCGTATCCTTATATAACCTGTCGGTTTAGGTAACAGGCTTTGGTATGTTGTGTTCTTTGAGAGTGTACAAAGTCCATTCAACCATGAAGAATAACGTTTGCACAGATTACAGTTGTGTATAGTGCTGGAGGGAGGTACTTCTAAGACTTGGGCTGTGTCCTGCCAACACCCTCGTTGTTCTCAGGATTTCATCTGGGTCACGAGGAAGAGATTACAGCTTACCCCTGTCCTCCATTTTACATGCCTCTGTCTGGCTCTGTTGCCTCCTAAATGACACCAAGCAGCAGCACAGAAACTCATAAACACGGGTGCAGATCGCAATCAGAATTCACTCTGCACCTTCACAGCACTAAAACTTGTCAATTTTTTCTTAATTTAGAAATGAAAATATCTCATACTCTCAAATTTATTTAATTAAATCCAAGATTGAAGCACATGGCTCTTATAATCCTTGAGCAAAGGCCAAATCGCTGACTCTCAGCACTTGATTATATTATTTCTGGAAAATGTCTGATGACTCAGGCACCCAGATAGACTCAGATATTCAGTGTGGATAAATGGTGCAAAGCACAAAACAAATACTGTGCTCATTAACAGCTGTCCAGAATCTGCCTTTGCTCAGTGCAATAAAACATCTCAATGTTTAACCATGTTTACTTCTTCTCAGAAAGAACTTTCTGATCAAATCTCCATAAGTCAGATTACTGAGAAGCATTTCTGCAGGTGGAGTTACACCTTCACTAAGGTCGGTTAGATTAGGTGGAAGGGATCAACACATTCAACCCGAACCCCAAAGTACGTCTCTCACATAAAACTGTGCTGTTGCAAAACCTTCTTCATGTTGCGACAACAGAACTATATTTAAAACCATGTGCAACTGCTGCCGCAGGTTGTGTTGTAAAAAGATTATCTAGCTGATTTTGCTAGATGACAAACATTGAGTTAATATGGGTTCAAGCTTGTGTTGGCTGTGTTGCTGTACCTTTAAACCACCTCTGTATGTCGGCATCAGTACATAATTTGTTTGTTTGGGTTTTTTTTTTGCTTCTTCTACAAAGATTATCCGCTATGATTGCTGACAATTTGGCTGTGGCCATAAAAAAAAGCTTAAAAGAAAAGAAAGAAAATGACCTGGATCTCCACATTGCTTGTTCCCGTCGTGATCAAACTTGCTCAGCAGGTAGACCAGGCCTCATTATACCTTTGTGCAATGTACTTTCCTTGATGGGCTTTTGCTTGCAGCCCCCAAACCTCTTTTCTTCATTATATTTTGGTGTTTGCAGGGTAACTGGCAGCAGAACACTCAGTAGGTGATGAATCCAAACTTAAAAACAAAACCCAAACTGTATAATCTGAACCATTTCGTCACTGTCCTTTGGTATAAAGTCTCACAGAACAAGCAAGTTTTTAAACTGCACGTTTGTGATTGAGTGTGTGTGTCTATATGCAGTTTCCTGTGCCAGTAGACAGAGTTATTGTGTACTGGAGTCATCAGAAATCCTTTTATTTCTTTCATACACCTTTAAGGACAACTGCATTTTGAAAAGTGCTGAGTTGTGCTCAGAAACTACAGTGGCTGTAGAGGTGTCAGTTAGAGCCTGAGGTTGACTTTATGACCAGAGTCCAGAAGGTATTTCCCCTCTGAAAGTTGCATGTTGGGGATGCTGTCAGAATTCAAAACGGTCTGCTGTTCTGCCACCTTTGGCTGTCATTTGAGCACGGTTTTATGCACCCCACCTCCACTCCACCTCCTCCTGTGTTAATTCTACTCCCCAGAGGGAGATCCAACCCTGGGAATGAGCTTCCACCAGCAGGATTCCCATTTTGGGGTTTGGCTTTCTGGTTTTTGTGTTCCAATTGATGACTGTCCAAACATGAACAACGTGACACACACTGAGATATTTTCAGTGCAGTTACAACAACAACAAAAAAAACTTTTTAAAACATTGCAAACCTCTTCTCTTTTTAAAAAAAAAAAATGCTCAGAAGAGTGAGGGAGCAACGACCGTAGGAAGTGTGGGTTTGTGGCTTCAAAGTGTGTGACATGCGAGGATCGGTGGACATGGAGGAGACTGACTGACCACCGCTCGGTTTAGCATGGACAGAGTCAGAGCTATGAGCCATGAGAAGCCACTGTCAGACCTGTGTTTTCTCTGGAAGACTGTGGGCAGTGTCAGTATCGTGTTAGGGGCTTCTATCAGTGAGTCAGTGTGTTGGGTTTACTGTCACTATTTCAATTGCATTTTAAAATAGGTTTGTAATGAAAGAATACTTTCATAGCTTTATCTGGCGTCTGCTGTTTTCCTCCCACTTACTTTTTCCCCCCAGTTTTTTCATTTGATCAATTCAATACTTTCATTTTGAATCATGTCTCTTCCTCTTCACTGAATGAGTGTTTGTTTAACTGCAGATTTAAGGTCATTGTTGTTCGGCAGTACCTATTTCCCACTTGTGCTTATTTCCAGGGGTGTAATTCCCCAGGTGGTGAAGTCGGTTCGTTTGAAGCAGCTCTAAACTCTTTTTTTTTTCCTTTTTAGCTTTGATTATACAGTCAAAGGAATCAGTGTTTATACCTGTGGTCATACAATATAGATTGAAGTGTACAGAAACCTTTAAGGCTCCTGTGGAGAGGAGAGAAAGCCATAAATACTCGATGCATAAAAGTGTCGAGTTAATGACCATCAGGTGGCTGAACACTAAAGCGCACAGGGACCACTCACTAAAACGCCATAAAAGGCCCACTTGTAACCTGCTTCCAAGTAATCAATACATAATGTACAGTACATCGTACAGGAAAAGTAAATGGAGATGGATTAAGCAGACCTCGGTTCCATGTACACAGGTAGGAATTGATTGTATCATAATGGGCTGAATGAGTGTTTGTTTAACTGCAGATTTAAGGTCATTGTTGTTCGGCAGTACCTATTTCCCACTTGTGCTTATTT
>JBBMJY010000004.1:19574971-19590878 GCA_037833715.1 Toxotes lorentzi | reverse complement strand
AAAAGTAAATGGAGATGGATTAAGCAGACCTCGGTTCCATGTACACAGGTAGGAATTGATTGTATCATAATGGGCTGTTTTGTATGTCCCGTGTCTGTAGGAAATAAATGACTGTATGAGTGTTATCTTTGGTGGCTTCATTGCAAATTTTAATAACTAGTACACTTTTTATTTTTATATTTCCAGTCTGTGACACAAGAAATGTATTGTTTGCACTTGCAGAAATACCTTAACAATGGTGATTAACTCATAAATGACAGGTGATAAATATTTATAAAGCGTCTGTCAAGGAACACAAATAAATTTCAGTTTTCTTTAACAGTACAATATTATCCAAGTGGAATACAACAAAATGGAAATTACCAGTAAATGTGCATGTGTTTATTTCTCTTCCACACCTGTCTGCTCATCTGAAATGTAAATATATAAATATAAAATATATAAACATAAACCACAGTGAAAAATTATTACTTTAAATGCTTCTGTGGCATTAAATTGTAAGCACTTAATATCCCAATGTTATTGTTTGTGTATTTATTTGTCCAGGGACCTATTTGCCTTCACATTTTCGTCAGAAGATTAGCAGTACAACAGTTGCCTGTCACAAGGGAAATACTTTTAATACAATTATCTCTCTGTTGTGGTAGCAGAGCTTCTGTCTTTGTTTGCTTAATTAATACTTTGTTTTGTGCGCTGTTACAACTAAATGTTCTTGCAATTAGAGTGTTGGCTGGAAATGCTACAGCAACAGTGGCCCTCAGCTAGGCACAATTAACACCTCAGTGCTTCCATGATTTACTAGACAGGAATACACTTGTCAGGGAAGTGGGTTAAGACTTTCAAATGAAATGCAGGAGTGTAGCCTTTGAGGCAAAGGGATGGTTGAGATGGTGGAAGGTAGCGGGTGCCTGCTTATGTGATAAAAACCAGCCAGAAATCACATTTTTAGTAGCTGTCAGTGAAAGGAATGCTGAGGTGTTTCCAAAAAGACAGAATTTTGGTGATATTCAGGCTGTGGCATGTCAAACTTCAAATTAGGATTAAAAAGCACACCAAGATTGCTCGCTTCGGGCTTGAGATTTAGAGTCGGGGATTTAAGGTCGGTGCACAGCTTCTTCCTCTGGGCCATAATACTCAACACACGGTGGACAGGAAGCAACTTCTTTAAACCCTGAAGTGCTTATAACCTGAATTCTACTGCTACTGCCAAACATCTTAGGCAGGTGTGTGTCATTTCATCATTACTTCATGCACAAAAAAGCCTAGCAAAAGGAGTTAGATGTGATTTTAGGTGTGAACAGTGAATCTATTAGTGGGCACAAATATGCTGTTAGCCCCTTACTGACCCCTCAGTGTCCCGTGAGTGTATGTACTCTGTTTCCATCAGTTCCTTTGATTAAACTGTAACTTTATATTTAGACAAATGGCCCCTCTAAAAGACAAAATAACTTAGGAACCACATTATTTTAAATATTGAGTTTTAGAGATGGAGATTTCCAATCAAATTCGCAATTAATCAGATTACCAAAGACCAGTTGACACACAGTGAACGGGAGGTTTCAGGGATCTAGAGGAGCTGCACTTTGGTAAACCAAAGAGCAGACAATCAGGTAGTGGATGAGAGGCGAACAGGAATAATGGGGATGAAACCCTTCTCTGCAGCTGCCCCCATGCCTCTAATGAACATGGTGATGGATGAAGGTGGAGATGTGTCAAAGGTTGTTTGTATAGTCCAATTTAATCGCACCCTGCAAAGCTATGAATACATGTGTTTCCACTGTGGCCTCACAGCAAGGGATGACTATTCACACATACACTGGAAACACAACAGGATGCCAATTATTGTGAATTTAACTGCTACTCAAAAGGTCAAAGGTTCATGCAAATGTCCTGTGATACAAAGGAGGGACAACCTGGCAACAAACACACAAATGACTTTTGTACTGATTCCGTCATGAAACTGAGACACATAGTTGTTTACTACTCAACTCGCCTAATAAGTACTGAATTGGAGCTGCTTATGTAAATTACATACGTGCTCTTGAAAGACCAGAAGAGCCGGCCTCTTTGTTTCTGTATATATGAACATAACATCAGGGTTCTCCACAGGATGCAAACCGCTGGTACGTCTCAAGAATAAAGAAGGTTCTGTTACAGTGCACAAAAAAGGTGAAGTAAAACCGTCTACAGCAGTTGTGGAACAAAGAGTCATGGACAGATGAGTCATAAATCAGCCCGCACCAGGAAAGTGTGGGGGGAAGAAAGGCACAGCTCATGAGCCAAAGTGCACTGTAACCCCCCTTTGTTTGTTCCCTATTAGCTACTGTGACAACTGCTCCTACTCAGGTCCAGATACATGCACTCACAAATGTATTTACGACTGTTATTGAACTGTAACCAGATGTTTAATATTTAAGTATTGCACACACCTAGTATCCAGGTGAAGTGTTGCACTTGCAACATTGCACATGCAGCTTGTTCTTTATTAATTATTCTATCATTATTATTATTGTTATTATTAACTTTATGATTATTAGCAGCACTGTAGTAGTAGAAAGAGTAGTGACCATATTTAGGTCTGGAGCACAGCAGTCTTTTCTATTTCAAATCCAATGTGCAGGACACTTCACTGTATATATGTACAGACAAATATGCTAGAAAACAACATTTCCCATGATACCCCGCTCGGCTGCAGACCCGCCCCCTCCGTTTGAATGGCAAGTTGTTTGTTTCATTCCGACCAGCTGCTAACTATTCCAGTCGGAGAGCAAACATGGGGACCAGCGCTCCGCTGCTTTCCCATTGAACAGGTCTGAAAAGCTGCGGGGAGATGATCGGGAAGTCACTTCCGCTTTCACATTTTTTTCTTCAAAATAAAGGCACAGGAATGGCATCAGTACAAAGCACAACAGTATTCCATTAAAATGAATGAGGGGGCTGTGTTTCTCTCACAGTGCTCTCATCTGTAGCTAAGACATAATAATCTTTTGTAATTGTTATCTGTTCCATTTAGCGATTAAATAGAAAAATAAAAATATCTGAACGTTGTTTCACAGTTCATCATTGTATGTGTTTATGGTGGTTAAGAGCCTTGGGTAAACAGTTGCTTTGATTGTCGCTAAATCTGTGTGTTATTTTCTAAATTCATCGATTAATGCTTTGGTTTATAAAATGTTGAAAAACTGTCAGAAATGTCCATCACAGGTTCCTAAAGCCCAGCCTCACAACTGATATGTATGTTGTGACTGATCAATGAACTAATCAACTGTTTCACTGCTATGCTCTTTGATGGATCTGGAACACAATACATTCAAGATACTGCTGCTCTGCTCTGTCCAGCAGATCAACCAGCACCTCTAAAACACTAATTAACACAGTGTTTGGTCCGTGGAAAAAGTGTGAAAACAGGGTGTTATGGGCAGTTTTATTTGGTGTTAGGTACCAGACTGTTTCTTGCTTCTGAGCAGTTGCAGACACCAGAAAGTTACTGCTCCTAGTTAAGACAGTGGCACACGATTCACCTGTAAAACAGCAAATTATTGTTTTTACACTAAAAAAAAAAATCTTTGTGGAAACCTGAGTGGGCACCACTGTTGCTATTTAATAAGTCCATTGCTTTCTTCAATGAAACCTCAAACCTACTTTTATTTTGAAAAACTCTGACCAGAAGTGTGAGCGGTTCCGTTGCAGGTTTGACAGGAGGTCCGCTTTCCTTTTTTTTTTTTTTTTTTTTTACCTCTTTGCTTTCTTTATTCCACCCTGCCTCCCTCTTTCTTTCTCTATTTAATACGCCTTAGCCTAACGCGTGTGTGTATTTATTTATTTATGCATCTTATTTGAAAGTGTCTAGGTTTGAACATTTTAGTCGCTCCTCAAATGAGAAGACGTAAACGATGGAGCTTCACATTTTAGAGCACAGCTTGAAAGTGGCGAGTATAGAGAAAGAGGGGATCCAGATTTGCACTCACGGATTAATAAAACTCGCCTTCTTGGCCTCCAAAACAAGGTACGTAACTTCCCAGACGTGATACCAGCGTGAAAACGTCCAGTGTCATTTATGTTTGTGTGTGTTTTTTCTCACGCTGCTCGGCACTGAGCGTGTTTACTGTGAAGGGACTGCTGTTGTTAACATTACTGCAAACTAATGCCGGGGGCTGCATGTACTTGTGTGCTTGTGTTGGAAGGTAAGCGGCGTTGATTCAGTTCCTGTAGTTGTTAACGCGGCTCGAAAACGCAGATTCGGCTGTTGTTCCGAGAGCAGCCGAGTGTGTTCGGTCTCTGCCACCAGTTTCCAGGCCTGTCCCTGTTCTGTAGTGTCATTTTGTAGCTTTGTGCCATCTGTGGCTGGGTCGACGCCAGCGGGTGTGTGTGTGTGTGTGTGTGTGTTAAATGTATGAGTGTGTGC
This sequence comes from Toxotes lorentzi, assembly GCA_037833715.1. Classification (NCBI taxonomy): domain Eukaryota; kingdom Metazoa; phylum Chordata; class Actinopteri; family Toxotidae; genus Toxotes; species Toxotes lorentzi. The sequence goes on along the minus strand of JBBMJY010000004.1, from coordinate 19,586,473 downwards.
AGCCTGAATATTATAACCATATAAGAAAAAAAATAAAAACTTGAACCCTGTCCATTATATGTCCATGTCCATTCACCCTCAGGAAACTTTGATTTAAATGGCCTGTGCAGGAACATAAACAACAGGCCTTTACACTGTCACAGTTTTATTACCACCACAGTCTATTAATATTAAGCCTAAGCAAATGAGTTCACTTCCCTGACACGCTGGCTGTGTCCTCCATGGCTGTTTTACAGCAGGCAGAGTCAGACATTAGCCCCAGTGATCAACTCTGCCTCTGTGCTGAAGTTACTGATAAAACACAAGTTTTCCAGATCACCGGTCACATGATGCAATTTAAAAATGACCCTCAGGATTTAACCAGTGAGCACTGTCACCATCAATTCTTCAGCTGATCATTCTTCTGATTAATCTTTGGTTTGTAAAATGTCAGAAACAAAGTGAAGACTGCACATTGAGAAACAAAACACCTTTAGATGTCTTTTAGTTTGCCACGATATAAACCATAGAAAAGCAGCAAATCCTAATTTAATTTTCTGTCAATCAGCTGATCAGTTAATTGTTTCAGCTGTTTAACTCAATAACATAAGCTCATCTCTGTCAGCTCCTCTTGGCTGGATGTGTGTGTCCCCATGTTTGATTACCTATACACACTTTGGGTTCTTGTTTATCAACCTGAGCTCTCCATTATGTGCACAGTGCAGTTTTAAGTCATCATTTTTTATTTTCTTATTTTTCTTTTCTAACTACGTCATCCAGTTGCTTCTTAAAGCAGCTCGTGGTGTCGTGATATTAGCCTCAAACCACATTTTTTGCGTCTGAAATGGAAGAGGCCGAACTTGCTGTGCTGATGTAAGTGAGGAAGTGAACACATGATAAAGTGTGGTTTTGCTTTTAAACCAACTTGTTTGTCACACACGTTAACTGCAGCTTTGATGTTGTCGATGACAAGCAGCTGATAAATAAGTTATCAGATATCACAGTCTCATTATGGCCAAACTCTGATGTTAAAGTAAATGTGAATAAACTAAAATAATAATGTGTCATATAAAGAGTTCATCAGAAAGAGACACGTCCGTAATAATCGACATAAAACTGATTGTGTCCGTTCTGTGGGCGTGATTAGGTTTTTTTTGTTTGTTTGTTTGTTTTCCTTTTATGCACCATAATGGAAACAGTTACGATTTTTCATTTCTGGATTTGGGTTTTAACAAGTAAACAATTATACTTGTAGTTACTGAAACTTTTGTTTTGCATGTTGTGTTTTTACTTTGTTGTAATTCCCCCTCCGTGTTGTTCAGGCTGGTTTAGCAGTATGTGTACGAGCATCAGCTCAGACTTCAGTTTGTTCTCACATTTTTTTTTCAAAGCGAGTTGGAAATGTCAGGAAATTCCACGACAGAGAAGTAAGTAAAACAAATGAAAGACTCCTTTTGTCTGATTGAATGAATTCTGTCAGACCCTGAACGGTTCTGTCAAATCCTCCCAGACTTAACTGAACACAAGATTTAGTGTTTGGGGCGAATTCTTAAGTGGTGCACCTTGTTTGAGGCTGGATGTTTGGGTGGTTATGGCAGCCGAATGGCTGAATGATTAATGATTACATAAGTTCATATCATTTGACTGCAGAACATTAGTGTCCCTCAGATGACACCGGTTTTGCAACTAGTTTCTTTTTCCCGTCCTCGGTTTTATGTTGTTGAAGCAACAGCTTTGACAAACCTTAGTGCCTCCTCCTTTGATAAGCGCCTTCAGCAGTTTACTTTCATCTCTTATCATGGTGTTGGATTGTGCCTCCTCTCTCCTCTGAACAGATCATGAACAGTATGCATGCTTAATTGTTGATTTGCTAAATGAAACTTGTTTTTTTTCTTCAGTTTTACCATTAAATCACTCACCTTGTCTTGTCAGTTTTTCCATGAACCGACTGTTTATTTAAGAAAACACATAAAATGAAGGAAAAAAATGCTTATGATTTACACAGAGATGAGAAACTGGGAATAGTGGGAAACTCCAAACATGTTCAAGAGATAGAATTCAAACCTAGGATGATATGATTTCATGATAAACCTCACTGTGAAGCCAACAAGGTAAATGTATGCTCCATATTTGCAATTTATTCATAAAATTTAATTTCACACTTGTTTACTGGAAATATGGCTTCAAATATAAATAGTTCTGGGTATCATTGGAAAAATATCGATAGAGGTGCCAATATAGTACCTGAGTTTCTGTACAAAGCAGCAGCAGGCAGCTCTGATAAACTGCACCGAATGACCAACAAAGTCTGGTGGAGTATCAAATAGATAAAGAGTCAAATATTTAGTAAAATTCATCAGGTAGTCAGAGCACGAGCCCAGATGAATGCTACGGTTTCTCTGTGTTGGCTGGATGTGCAAATAATTTACTGTTTGCTAACAACTTTAGGAGGCAATTATATCTGTGTTGTCTTTTCAGCTTGTTCCTCTGCCACCAAAAAAATAAATAAATAAATAATGAAACTGTGGCATCTGTTCTTAACATAATAATCTAAAGTTTCAAAAGAAAAAACTTCAGAATCTTATTTTGCATTGGATTTCAGCTTCCAATACTCTGTGATATTTGATGCCATGGATAATTTTCAGTTTCCCAGTCTTAAATATAAACAGTGGAGATTTGAATAGATATTTTTCTATTTTTTCTTTTTTTTTTTTTTATATATTTTTCTTATGACGACTCATATGAGATAAATTCAACTTGTTAACAACTAAAACTAAATGCTTTTAAAATAGTTGTTAGTGATTTTCCTAATAATATAATCAATAATTATTTTATTTAATGTGTTCCTGAGGTTAGTGCAGGCTACATGCCCCCCCCCCCTCCCCCGCTGAAGGGGGAAAAGCTCTGCATTGATTTTCCGTTTCATTATAAGTAAAGTCATTAATCAGTGCTCGTAATGACATGATCATAATTAGAGGAGTATTATCAGCCCAGGCACAAGAAACAAAAAATAATCCAGCGTTCATCATCCTAATGTTGTAGCTCTCCAACATAGCACACTGCAAGTCAAAGTGACACTTGACAGCTCATTTAATTCCAAGAGAAAATGCTGCTGTTTCCATAGAGAGCATTGCCGAGAGTCTCTCTGTTATTCCTCTGTCGTTCTTCACACCTTACAGCCAAATATGAAGTGCGAGCATTCACTAGCTGGCCTGTAAAGAATGTGATTATCACTGGGGTGTTGTGCATGGTGTTTTTCCAGTGCAGTGCTTCCCTTTTAAGAAAGTCTGCTGGACATGATTTCAAGCTGATTTTTCTTTTTAAACAATGTCCTTTACCGTCCTGGAACATTTTTGTTATGGTAAATTAAATCTTGACACTTTCAGACCAGGTCAGCCGAACAACCTCAGACGCACCAGGGGATAATTGTGGTGAAGAGTATTTTCGAAAGAGAAAGAGAGTCTTGACAAAATGGATTCTGTTATTTGATCGAGGCCACAGAAACATTCGTGGATGAAATCCAGATTTTTTTTTATACTTCTGGAAATGTAAAACAAAGAAGTCAGATTTGGGTAAACACAAGCAGCTGCACAAGATCTTAAATGAAATAAAATCCAATGTGAGATTAACACAGTTCTAATCTGAATCAGTATCATGTGATCACCGATTAGATTAAACAACATCACACATCCGGCCAGACCAGTTTCTGTACTCGACAGTTTAAACTACTGAACTAACACTCTAATGTCATTACATTCATCGAGGTAATTCGTCTTAACACCCATTCTAATATCAGGTCATATCGCCTATGTCTGTGTATTTAAAAGCATCTCTTGATCATTGAGATTCCTCTCACAGCATGGTGTGCCCCCCTTTGTGTTGTGGAGGTTTATACAGGAAGCAGAGCAGCGATGTGCTGTATTCATGATGTGGTTATGAGCCTGATATTCGATATAAAACGATAAAGAAGACATTTACAGGCACAGATGCAGTCTCGTGTTGGCTCCCTGCCCGTCTCATTGTTGGATGCTCTCATATGAATCTCCTTAATTCTGCTAATATACAACTGGATGTGTCCCATGTCATGAAAGCTTCAGGCAGCAGCAGAGCTAAAGGAGACAGGAACTGTTCGACTGACCGGAGACATGACGTATGTTGTCTTTGTCCAGCTTAGAGCTTTTCTCAGGACATACCCCCACTCTCTTTTTTTATCATGAATTCATCTACTTCTTTTCGTTTACCTACTCTCCTTTTCTTTTCTCTCCCCCTTGTTCAGATGCAAGTTTTTCAGTTTGACAGAGACTCCGGAGGACTACACCATTATCGTGGACGAGGAGGGCTTTAAAGGTGGGCCTCGCTTCGTGGATCTTTAAAGTCACTGTGGCAACCATAGATCAGGCAGCAGGAAAAGATCACATTGTGTAATCTCTGATTCTCTCCGGTACCACGTAGCTTTAGCTGCCAGTGTTTGAGCACACTTTGTCATTATGGATGTGAGGCCAGGCGGCTGCTCGCTGTGTTTTGTGGTTGGCTGAGTGAGTGAATCCATGTCATTACACACCCTTTTCCAGGGTGACCCTCCTTGGTTACCCTGGAGACTACAGGCTATTTGTTGCACAACTGGTTCAGGTATTTTCTACTGGTGACTGGCTCTGAGTGTGTTAGTGCCTGTTTTCCATTGAAAGTATGAAACAAAGTCTGTACCGTTTTTAAAACTTCGGAAAGAAACTAAAAATAAGTTTTTCTGACCGTAATATGGCCAATATAAAATATATCCATATGAATATATATAAGGCATTATTAAGACTATTAACACTGAAGTAAACAGCAGAATGTCAATCATTATACAATCCAGTCCATTCACTGAAGTCGATGTTGGCTGTTAAATCCACAAAGATGTTGCTGATATTAAAAGCCTGTGGTACACTTACTTAATATAATACTATTAAATGTAAAAAATTAATTAGCTTTTTAATCGGTGTTAGGGCTGCAACTAACAGCCATGTTCTCGATGTGCTAATTATTTTCTAAGTAGTAAAAAAACGTCCATAACAACCTCACAGAGCCGACAGTGATGTCCTTAAACTGCTCTTTTTATTTGTCCAACGCTTCAGAACCGAAACATTTACTATCATTAACTATCATATCAGACTAACTTGTGAGATTCATTATTTGACCTCTGAGGTGTCTGAATTCCCCAGAGATCGTTTGTCAGTTAAGGGCATAATGACAAATGTTAAAATGTATTGTTAGTAAATCACGAAGGGCAGAAGAGTCAGCAGCTCAGTGAACTGACTCACTAATGTGTGTTGTATAGCAACATCTAAGATGAACTAATAGTCACCATAAGCTACTGGTCACACCTCCTGACCAAGTGAGGCTAGAGCAGGAAAAACTCCTGAGTTCTGAGTATTGAACTGATCATTTTATTGCTTATTAATTAAACTTTTCATTTGTAAGGTGAATGATTTTCTAAGTTGCGTAGTTTTAAAATTAATTTTCTGTGTTTTAGTCTTGAAATTCATTCTGAATTACTGGTCAAATAAATTCATAGGACAGGAGGAAAAGCTTGTCCAATTCACAATCTGGGGCTGTAGCTATGTCACTGACTCTAACATTGGGTGGAGAAATAATGTTTTATTTTCTATAATATCAAGTAAAGAAGTAGCATCAGAAGCAGCACTCAGGATTTCTTAAAACAAAAGCATCAGCATAAAATATGTAAAACAGGAACTAGCACAGATAAAAAATAAGGAACAGTCATTACTCATGCTCATGTCTCACTTTAACTACCCGGTCTCTTTTCTATTTATTCCAAACTTTATCATCACCTGTGCATTTTCCTGGAAAACAGTCAGCAGACATCAAATGATCTAACAACTACAAATAAATAGTTTCATGAACTGGCTACAGGTGAAGTCCCTGTTAAATACAGCTGTGTTACTGCCACTGTGACAAAAGCAAAAGTCCCTTTACGCTGTTTACTTTGTGTTGTGCATTTCAGCCAAAATCTGCAGAAATCACCTTTTCTCGAGGCTTATTGCTCAGTTTTGTGACAGAACTGCTGCAGACGTGGACGTCTGCTTCACCTCTTTCTAACATGACTGTCTGTCCGTTCCCAGAGCTGCCCCAGTCCGAGCACATCAGTGTTGCTGATGCCACGTGGTTGGCCCTTAACGTGGTGTCAGGGGGTGGCAACGCCTCCAATTCGCAACCCATCGGAGTCACCAAAATCGCTAAGTCAGTCATCGCGCCGCTGGCCGACCACAACATCTCCGTTTTCATGCTGTCGACGTATCAGACGGACTTCATTCTGGTGAGTGTGGATCATAAAGTCCCAACTCTACTTCTCTGTCATGTAGAGAGACTGAGACAAATGGCTCATGACAGCAGTCACTGCCGCACACAGTAATTCAGCAAAGGAGACAGAAAACTGGCAACAGCATCAAACAACCAGAACCAGAACCAGGTCCTAGAATTAATCCTTCCAAAATTTATATTTTGAGTCCCGGTGTATCCTCTAGGATTAAAAGACAAGGCAAGGTTATTTGTATGGCGCCTTTTAACAACATGCCAACTCAAATTTGCATTACATAAGACATAAAAGGCATTAAGACGAGCTATTAGAGAAACACAAGGCAATAAAAGACGCATTTAAATTGGATTATAGGGCAAAATAGGGTAGAAGATATAAATATGCAAAAATAGAATAAAATGGATAAAACCAGAGAATAAAAATAACAAATAGTGCAGTTGGAACAGAAAGTTCAGAGGCTCTAATGGTGACAAGGTTTTACAGTGGTTACGCGGTAAGGTATGTCCAGATGATAGAAACTACTACACCACAGTTCTCTTCTCCACCATCTGTCTGTATGTTCAGCGATGACTGTGCTGTATAATGGACGAAATTCTCTTGTGGCTACTTCACAATAAAAGCCACCCTGGGTTTCACCGGTTGAACGCTTTTAATGTGAAGCTCCAGGACAGCTGCAGGAGAGTGAACAATGAACTGTGAGGCTTTTATCTTTATAGATAAAATTACAAACAGTAACGTTGGCTTATATACATGCATTGTGCCCTGTGAAGGTAATTTGAATCCGACTAACAATAAAAAGGACTGTACAGAGAGTTCATTACTCAATGTAAATATGTTGAATAGCTATTACAAAACAATGATGACCAGATTATTATTAAGAACAGGTTAAATTTCATCAGCATTTTCAGAATTATTTCTTATTATATATTTACAAATATCATCTACTGTGACATATTCTACCCTTCAGCTTTTCAGGTGAGGAAATAAAATTTTTTTTTTTTTTTAATAATAAAATAAATCAAATCAATCAAACAATAGAATATCTAATACAACACAAACTTGGAGAAATTTGATTAGAACTGACCGAGTTTTTTTGTTTTTGTGTGGAAATCATCTGTTTAAGAGCTCACGTTTGATCAGTGTCACAGGATGCTTTAAAAGTCGCATTATTTGTCTATTATACAACCACTGGCAACACAATTGTTTACATCCACATGCCTGACATGAAAAAGCAATAACCTTGGATATAATGTTCCTTCCACAGCCCCACTTCCTTTGATTTAGGAAGAAATCCTCTCTCATACCGAAGCCTTTTTGGCCACAGGGAGTCTTTTTTTATTGCCTTGCTTCAGTGGAAAAACAAGGTCTGCTGAACAGCTCTGGCATGTTTATGAAAATGAAAGGAAAAAAAAAACCCGTGTCAATGCTGATAATCTGTTATGTAAAGGGGATCAGCAGCTCAGCCTTTTTCTGGAATTCCAGGTATCATAGTCGGGCCGGTTTCCTGTCTCGACACCGGCTGCTCGTACCCACAGTCCTAATTATCGGTGTATTGGATAAAAGGAGGCAAAGACCTGCTGCGTTCACCCTGTCGTTCACACCCACCACCCATCTTCACCTCACACTGTGTCGGATCGTATTACAGAATCTCTGAGCTCTGAGCAGGCCAAAAGACAGACCAGCTTAAGATGTGTGTGTTGTTTTTTTTCCACTGTTCGGATCTTTTGTGTTACATAAAGCAGTAAAGCCTGACCCAAATGATGAATGCACTCGTTTAAACTGAGCCATAAGTATCCTGACTGAGGGAGGCTGCTCAGAGCGGCTACACACCGGCTTCCTGCATGAAGACTAAATAGAAAAAGCTCACTGTAGAATTAACTTCACTTTCCATTTGATGAAAGTATTTACAGAATGCAGAGCCACTGAATTACAAACCAAACTATAGAGCAAAATTTATTTATATAGTTTATTAGATAGACGTAAGAAATAAATATAAAGCGAGACATATTTTGAAGTTGGCCCTTTGATGTGTTGTTCAAGAAAAAAAAAATCCACCTTAAAACACAAGGGGGCGGGGTCATTTTCTTTCTGATGGTGAATTCATATCGTATTTGGATGATATGATCATGTTACTAAATCCTAAATGCACCTTAACTTTTGCATTTGAACTTTCAGATCTAAATTAAAAACTCCCCTGTTTTCCCTGTAACTTTGACAGATTCATTATTTCCACAGTTTATTTTGGGGCAGCACTGAAATGACATTTCCTTATCTTTCTTTTGGTCTGTTTGTATTTTATTTTGTCGTTTTTCATACTGCTCTGTTTGAAATCATTTTATCTTTCTCTTCATTTTGTTTTTGAATGTTGTTCTAACGCTTCTCTTTGCCACTTTTAATTACCTCTGGCTTTGAAAGGTTCCACACAGATAGACTTGCTCAGCCCTGCTGAGGCAGGTGTGGTGCTGTGTGTACTTCACTGTGGTAAAGAGAGACCTGACCCTGAAGCCACAGCTCTTGATTACCTGTAATTTGCAGTGAAAATGTCTTCGACAATCGTATGTGAAGAAATGCAACAGAGGCAGAGATATATTTACCGTTTCCTCCACCTATATAAAACTCACAGTCACAAGCTGTGTTGAAAGTGAATTGCTGTTACTTTGCTCTTCGGATGAGATTATCAGAAGCCATTTTGTTTGTCTTTGTCGCCAGGTTCGAGAGCGAGACTTGCCAATGGTCATGCACACGCTGTCTTCCGAATTCACTTTGCTTCGGGTGGTCAACGGGGAGACTGTTGCTGCGCACAATCTGGGAGTCACCAATGGATTTGTAAAGCCAAAACTTGGTAGGTGTAAATGTTCATATGTGTAATTTTGTCTAGAAGTAAGACTTTTAGACAAAGAAAAATGAAGACATGCAGGAGGCTGAACTGAACCTGAACCTCAACATCCTAAATATTTTCATAAGATTTATTCAGGAATTTCAATTATGAGGTACTGAGAGATCAAAGTGGACTGGCAGTGTACATTTCCAATATTAGAAAACTATCATATTTAAAGATATATTAATATATAATCTATAAAAGTGTTCATCACACTCGGCTGAACCAAATTGTTTGGTGATTTCTAACGTGTATTAGAGCTTGAAAGTTTATTGAGCAGTCTTGGCACGAGAATCACTCACCAGCTCGTTGTAGACTGTGAATCATATCACATAGTAGTGATGGAACTGTAGACGTTCAAACTTCCCAGATTTTAGCACTTTAGCACTTCTGCATGTTGGTTTTGAAGTTTGGCCCAAAAGTTCATTCTTGTTCTTTGACGTAACAGTTTTCAAAATTGTGATGAGGCTGAATGCTCATTGTTACCATATTTAGACCTTTCATGATGATGGCTCTTAGCCATATTTGCTGGCCTCATGTATTTAATCATTTTTGTTTTCCAGTGCCCCGTCCCATCATTCACCCTTTATCTAGTCCCAGCAACATGTTCTGTGTGACCAGCCTGGACCCAGATACACTGCCCTCTGTAGCCACACTGCTCATGGACGTCATGTTTTACTCTGGAGGGTAAGAATCAGCTCGTCTTGTTTAGTACAAAGGCTTTTTAAATGTGCTAAACACAGTGGACAGCTGTGCGTCCACTATGGTGTCCCACTTTATAATATAATGCAATCATTTCTGACATGAGAGACAGTAGACGGCTTTATCAAAAAAAAGAATGTTGGCATTTATTTCAGTCATTGTTTTCTAAGTTACCATCTGCCTCTGGCTGCAGATTTGTGGCGATAACCTGGAGAAGCAGGTTGTTGAGCTGTTGCTGTCATGCGTTACCGTGCTTTGAGACCAGTGATGTGACTGACTGACTGAGTGTATATTTATTAATCACCACACCCTCTGATCTGTAATGCACCTCAGTCAGCCCTTCTGCACTTTGCATTCTATCTCCCCTTGTATAAAAAACACGACATTACAAACACATAAAGATAAGGTTGAAAATCTGCAAAACGTTCCCTGAGATAACTTCTGTCACGATTTGGTGCGACATTATTCAAACTGACTCGACTATGAGTGAGGCTGATCACAGGGTAGGAAAAACGTGACTTCATCACACTGAGCGCTGTCCTTTCCTTCCCAGGCCAAAAGAGCCTGGAGCATCCAGTGAAGACTCCAGCCACATCCGCTTCTTCTCCTTCTCCCTGATTGAGGGCTACATCTCTCTGGTCATGGACGAACAGACAACTCAAAGGTTGAGTAGAGGGAAACAGCTGTGATACAGCGCTACATATTTATACTGCTGCCGTGTTATTAACCACACTTGTTCTTTCAAGACGTTGTTTTCCTTTAGCCAGGACCAGGCAGGGACATAATGTTTATGCAGGGGGCACAAATTTATGATTGTTGTTTGAGGTAGCGATTAGTTTGTTGCCAAGCAATAACAGAGCAGTCGGGTACATACAATGTACTTAAGTCGCAGTGGGTTTCAGTCTGACTCATTTATTCTCCACTGCGTCCCCCTCTTTTTCACAGTAGACTCTCTAATTAAGCAGACAGAATATAAAGAAACCTGAGCAGCTGCAGATCCCATGTGGTTGCTCCTCTAGTTGCACATCTGATCGTGCATTCATAAAGGAGGAATCACTAATATGGGTCGTTAATGACTTTAAGCCATGTGGAGGTAAAATAATTGGACCAAACTTTCATTATATATTTTAGTATATTTAAGTTCATATTTTGTTAGTACAGCATGTAGGTCAGCCGTGTCCCCACATTTATGTAAGACCTAATGTGTTGCCTTAAAGGAATAGGTCACCCATTTTACCAATGGCTCTCTTATTCCGTGCGGGTGGGTCAGCAGTAACAGTATTTACCTGCTCCCATTGTTGGATGGTTAATAGTTAGCTTCTTGTGCTGCACCTCCACACAGTATCTGTTAACCCTGCCAGGTGTCTGCTGTTTGTTAACTGCTGCAAAACAAAGAAGTGCTCTAAAGTAGAGTGAGGCACAACAAGGTGAAGAAATGTATGTAAAAATAGATGACTTATTGATTTAATGTAAAATGAAACAGCATCTTTCTCTCTGCTGCAGGATACAGGTCTGCTCTGTCAGTGACACTTCCTGTGCTCACCTTTTTTCTGGTTTCATGATGGTGCCCCTTCTTTTCTCATTACTCCATTAGCAGAGACTGCTACTTAGCTGCTCAGCTTCCGCA
>JBBMJY010000004.1:19547856-19574033 GCA_037833715.1 Toxotes lorentzi | reverse complement strand
CTAACTAAACCGGGTCAGGAAAACAGGGAAGGAATTACAGCAGGGGAGTTCAAAAATCTGTTATTGTTTTTTTTTGTTTTGTTTTCTTGTCCCCCCCCCCCCCCCCCCCCATAGATGAGTGTGGCATCGTGGCTCAGATATCAGAACCCCTGGCAACAGCTGACATTCCAGCTTACTACATTAGTACCTTCAAGTTTGACCATGCCCTGGTAAGGAAGGAGCCACAAGTTAATTTTGATTTAACACTGTGAATTTACTGCAGAGCTTCAAATATCAGCTGAATTAACTGGCAACAATTTTGATAATTGATTCATAATTTTTTTTTACCAACATTAGATGGTCCCAGCATTAGATGATCACTTAATTTTATTTTTTGCAAAAATGCGATCAACAAATCAATTGATGATTTAAAAAAAAAAAAGTTAATGACAGCCCTGATCTGCTGCTGACAGACTGTTCTAAAACCTTGTGTCTTCTCCAGGTTCCCGAGGAAAACATCCAAAGCGTGATTGGAGCTCTGCGGACCGAGAGCACAGCACAGTGAAGGAAACCATTAAAAACAACCGTTTTCAAAGTCATTTCGTTCAAACCTTTTATCATGTCCAAAAAGTGCCAAGAGCTTATTAGCGGACTACTGTGGCTCTGAAAGAAGGAAGGGATCTAAGCGCAGAGCGTGGGTGGAGTTTTAGGGCGGGGGGGAGTGTGACAGTGTGATGGCGATGCTTTTGTTACTTGATCATTTCCTTTACCCTCACCTCTCCTTCCTTCCTTGGCACTCGAGGCCCTCCGCTGCCTGCTCCGGTAGTTGTTGCTTTAGTTCACCAGACTCAATACGTTTCTTTCCCTCTCTGAAGCTGCTTCTTCCCACTCCCTGACCCCCACGAGCACCATACTGTATTAGTTACATAATTCCCTCTCATGGAAGGATGACGAATGTACTCAAAAACAGAAGAAATATTATATATATATATATATATATATATATATATATCAAGCTTTTCTTTGTTTTTTTGGTTTTTCCACAGGTTATTTTTCTCAGTGCCAAGATGTTTTAATGCCTAAACCGATGCCTTTGTCAAAATACTACAGGTGTGTGCAATTGAAGGAGACAATTTCGGAGACAGCCAGTGATGGCAAACAGCCTGGTTGAGTAAAATGGTTTTTGCTTTTATTAGTTGTTGAACATGTTTTAATTACACGAGATAATGTGGCTGTTGGGAGTCCCTTCAGACTTAGAAGTGAGATTCAGATGCTCGGTCTGGTCAAACATGAAGTGAATTCAAGATCTTTATGTTTTAGTGCTGTGATCAGTTTCATGCATTCACACTGTGAGCAACCTGGTTGATGGGTCACACAGAATCAGCCGAATCCGTGGAATTTAACCATGTGGAGCAAATTTTTTAACAGACAAATTGATTCTTTAGCTAGCGAGCACACTTTATGCAGCATTTATCAGTGACTCAGAGTTGAGTCAGATTAGTTTATTACACAATTATTTGATGTAGAAAAAAATTTAATCAGTGACAACTTTGATTTAATCACTGAAATTGCTTTAAAAACATTTTGGCAATACAGATATTTTTGCTCCTCTTTGTCTGATGCTCTAGATTGAAAGTAGATGGACTGGCACAATCACAATCTGATTCATGGTTCCCAGATGAGGCGTCCTAATGAATTTTTTAACGTTTCATCTAGCGCCATCATGAGGTCAAAATTTCAAATCATCCAATACTTTTCAGCTAAATTTGATTTTTAATGCTATTTAGAACATTAACCTACAAACACTAAGATTTTATATGACATTGCACTGCACAGCACGTTAGCAACCACTACCAGATCAGCCACTACCGTGTTTACATTTACTTCACCAACAACTGCTGAGGATCAAACACACACAAATACGCTGGCATTGCTTTAGACTCTATATATATATATATATATATGTATATAGTACTAAATAAACGCTCTCATACAAAGTGGCATATTGGTTAAAAACACCAGCTGGTTCTGACTTTAGAATCTGCGTCAGATCAGAAAAAAAAAACAGACTGGTGTATATATAGACACACAAGGTTTCACACTATGAAATGGCTTACAAAATACAAAGAAAAACAACTGTCACAATAATATTAAAATGTTAATATAATAAAAAACTAAAACATGAATAAATTTAATTGAAAAAATGTAATAAAATAAATATAATAAAGAGTTTATAATTTGTTCCTTCATTTAAACCTGGATACGTTAACCCTAACCCTAACAGCTCTAGACTTTGCACATTAACACTTTGCATCTTGTTTGTTAAAAATCAACATTTTGTGGTTTTATGGAGAGTCACATCACAGCAGTGACTTTCTGGAAACACTAAGTAAAAGCTTTGGTTTTAAAGGTCGGTCGCAGTTAAAAGTTCAGCCGTAACGGTTTATCTTAACAGAAAATTGTGGGGGTTTTGTGGTCACTTTCGATGACCTGATGAATCATGTTGCTCACAGTGTGAACCCACAGTAAGACCTGATGACAAATGCAATGATGGAAATGCATCTGCAGTAGTAATAAATTACTGAGCCACTTTGACAATGTTCTACAATAATGACAGAGAGAGTGCGCTAAGCATAAGCTAAGGTTCACACAGGGAAAGGAACGCTTCCCTCCTGGTGTCCATTTAGGTCTGGAAGCTGCCCCTCCCCTGTCCCGATCTGCACTTTAATGCAGGTTCCACCCCACAGGCCTGCTGTACTGATGTGAAAATGGGGAGGGCTATTTACTTTAGAAAGATCCTGTCCAGATGGGGAGATTTCTGTTGGTCTTAAGCGTTTGGTGATAATGTTTTTCTTTTCTTTTTTTCTCTTTTCTTTTTTTCATGACACCTTGCACCTAACATCAGTTTTGGTTAGTAGAAACCTTGTATTTATCAGTGTTAATACATGAGGAAGGTGACATTTCTTCTGATTCCATTTCAAAGAAAATGTTAAAAGCTTTTCATTTGGAGCTTCTTGTGTGGAAAAAAATAAATAAATAAACAAGCTTTTTTTTTTTTTTGGAGCTTGACACGCGTTCAGTTTTTAACCATGTGTCATTTTACTGTCTTTACTTACCAGTGGGGATCATCCTCTCGCTCTTATTTGCTCCCAATGTGTTCTTTAATCAGTCATCTTTGCCCATTCTGGTCCTCAGTGCTTCCAGATGAACTGTGAATCAGATTATTCAATCAAACTTTTTGGGATTTAAAAATATAACACTAAACATTGGACTAAAATGTAATCTAAGAGTTCATATACTCCAGGAAGATTTAAATCACCTTGCATTGGTTTTCTACTCCAAGTATATATAGTTTTTGATAATACTAAAACTTTTTCTCTAAAGTTAAAATTCTGTTTCAGTACTGTACCAGGGCTGGGAAATATAACAGGGGCCTATCATGATGTGTTGATGTGGGTCAGCCCATGAGGAACCCCATCACAAAGCTGCCTGTCTTTGGACTCACACAGAAAACACTGGGTACAGTCCATCATATGTCCCTGGTGTGCTTTGCCCTTAATAAGAAGACTGCAGTTAAAAAACTACCACAAGTGGTAGAATTATAATACTAAGACACTGTAACAGTAGCACAAGCAGCAAAGTCATAAAATCTTGACTTTGTGATATCTATCTAATCTTCTGTTATAAACTATCATTAGCCAAAAGCTAAAGGGTTTTATCTATTATAAGTTTAACTTTTCATTCGTAAAAAAAAAAAAATCTTGAAATGCTCCTCTGGACGTCTCACTATCAAACTCTTTCATATTACACAAAGCAACTGCAGATGGAGGGTTACTGATGTAGAGGTGATGTACTTTGAATTATAACTTTCATGTGCAAATGCACATTTAGTAAACACACCTGCCCTTCTGTCGGTGTCTTCCCCGCTGGACTGGACTTCGATGATACCCTCCCTCCGCTCCAGCCTGCAGCAAATGGATGACAGCAGGAAAGACTGCAGGTATATCAGTTGTCTGTATTATCTGACCTGAGCAAACAAAGCAGAGAACAGCCAGGTCCTTGTAGCCCTGCGCGGGTGCCTCCACACGCCACCTTTTCTCCGGTTCAGCTCACTTCAGGGAGGAGGAGGGCTGCTCCAGCTGCAGAAACCCTCTGTGTAGAGCAGGGTTAAAGGAGCAGACGTGGTATGTTAGTGTTTTCCCTTATCATGATCATCTTTCTCCTTACATAATCCCCGGCGGTTCAACTTTACGGTTCACTGACTTGTCAGAAAAGGCTTCTGCTTGCATCTCAGTTCCCACTCACTACAATTTAGCACAAGTTAGAAGACAAAACTCCAGTGGATCTGCAAATAGACGAGCATCTCTTCACCGCTAATTGAAATGCATCACTTCACCCCCGTCTGATCAGTTCACATTCTGCATTCAGCTGCAGGGTCACTGGTGGAAAATCTCCACCCACAGAAATGACAAATCAAAACTTCACAGGTGACACATAAACAGCAGTGAGTCAGAACTTCATCCATATAAAGCAGGATATCAACAACAACAACACATTTTCCCAGATCACAGTGTGCAGCTCACTGGTGTCACCGTACCAGGTTTCTGAGTATTAAAGATCAAACTTTCCAGCTGCGCCTAAATCACAAGCTGCACTGCTTTCTACTGCAAGCGTTTGTCACATCTACATTCACTAAGCATGGAGGTTCATTCTTGACCTTGAGGTCAGTTCATACAATCCACTCAGCTGGCATTTTAATGTATCCATCTCCAGGAGGACTGAGCAAACCCCAATCCACTGAAGGAGACAGGAGCCAAGTTTCCATCTAAATGCAGCTCAAATTTAAATCAGATTTCCAGAAAAAAAGAAGAAAGCAAAAAAACATGTCTGAATGTTTTGTCTGCTGCTATTTTTTGTAAAGCTTCAGTTTAAGTCACATATTTCAAATTCTTTGCAACTTTCCACTCAGGTTTTTTGATGTGCAAATTGAAAATGCACATAAATAAAAGGTGAGTGGAAACTTAGTTACATTGATGCTGTTGAAAGGTTTAGATAAAACTAGTAAGAGAACATTGAACTGAGATTGTTATAGAGTTACCACATCAGCTTACCTTAAATGATAGGAATGAGATGCTCGGGTGTAACAAGAAATCTGAAAAAAAGATTCAAAACATCAGATGCTTTATGGAAAATAACTGAGGTCGCCCTGTGGAGTTCTCTTGCAAACAAACAAAGTGTCTGTTTACATCTACTGTTTCTTACAGTGCATCTCCGTCTTGTAAAACATATGCAAGGCCATTATTAATTTTTAAATCATAAATTGCAATAAACTGGAGAATGTGAGTTAAAACGAAACAAACAAAACAGAACCACCTGTAAAACGTGGCTCTGTAGCGCTACTAGTGGTCAAAAACTCCACAGGGTAAAAGTTATTTATGACTCGGCAGATTTTCAAGCACAAAATAAGTTTGGAGAGTAAGCACAGACAGAACAATGGGTGTAACTCCCGTAGGTGTTCTAAGACCTGGATATATTTTAATAATATTACACCAGCTGATCTGAGTAAGCAGTGGGGGTTTACTTTGCTCATTGAGTTTGATCTACACGTTAAGCTACAGCCACATTTAGAAGATTAAAAGTACATGTGAATAAAAGCAGGATTTTACTCTCAAACCTCAAATCTATCCCTGTGTTCTCACTTCCTGCCATGCAGACTGATCAGAGCTGCTATGTTTTATGCTCACTCAGCAGCTTTGTCATAAATACATTTCCATACTGAGAGCCCTCGAGCTGTCACAGTGATGAATGGCCCAAAACACAGAAGCTCAGTGGGGAGAGAACAGCACAACAGCCCCAACCTGGATGATTGTTCTGACTTCAGCGACTCTCACTGTACTGTAGGAAATAAACTGTCCATCAACTATTACAGTCAGCGTTCAATGTCAATAATAATATTAAGTTTACAGTGAAGATTAGCTTCAGACAGCTGCAAAATGAAATCTAAAGAGAGTGTTAAAATATTTATTTTACTGGTCCATTATTTGGTACTAATTAAGCCTAATTACTGCAGATTATTGTATCTTAGATGGTGGGACTTACAATATCTCAGTCTTGAAGAGATAATTCAACAATTATTTCAGTATTTATTAAAACACAATAGATGTGGTAGATAAAATATATATTTATTTTTATATAGCATCCATTTCAAATTCAGAACACTTGCTAACAGTGCGGGGAAAAGTGAGTTCATTCTCCAAAAACGTCCAGACTGGGTGTTAACACTAAACACACTGAATATCCTGTCTGTTTGTTGTTGGTTTTTTCATCATGTTTCCTTTTTCAACAGTCTCAAGTCGCTGTTCTGCTGAAGCATTTGAGTCAAGTTGTCAGGATGCCATGAATGTCGTTTTCTCCTGCTCCCAGCAACCATTTATATCCACAACCAGCACAAACTACTGATGACTCGGGTTCACGTTGTAAAACTGATCGTTTCAGACGATCCCAAACCGCAACAGTCTGATGAATCACTTCATTCACTGAGCACATTTCTCTCGCAGAAAAAAATATTTTTTTGTGTAGTGGCAAATCAGTGAATATTTCACGGAATGAACCACCTGAAAGGAGCCTGTGTTTTCTGATTTTAATAGTTTTGGCCTTAACTTTAATCAGTTGTGTTAGATTTTTAGTTCTCAGATCTCAGCAATTAACTTGGAGGGTATTACATTATCATAACTGATACAAATGATGGTGATAGAAATGATAATGATTATTTTAATTATCGTTTAACCTGCAGTTTAGTCTACAAAATGTCAGAAAATATGTCCAAAGCCCAAGTTGGCGTCTTCATATGTCTTGTTTTGTCCGACAACAGTCCAAGACCCACAGATATCCAGCATACGACGTTTAGAAACAGAGAAAAACAGGAAATCCTCCCACTGAGGAAGCCGTAACCAGAGAATGATTTGCATTTTTTTTCACTATCTTGCTTGGAAAATAGCTAAATTGATTAATCAATTAATTGACTAATCGTTTCAGCTGCAACTGTAAAACTATCTTTAGATGTTTGTCCCATGTGACCTTCATGCAGGATAAAGTGAACCTTGTCCGTGACACTGTGCTGCAGAATCGACTACTCTGCTCAGTGCTTGACGTCACTGCAGGACGGAGGGACACGAGGGTCCGTCGCCTGTGGAGAGCAGCTGGCTTCAAGACTCCAGAGCGGCCCTGTTCAGCTCCCTGAGGTGCCTCGGGGTCAGCGGAGGGTGGGGTGGGGGGGGCTCAGCCAAACATTTAGCCTTTCAACCACTGCTGGGAGGAACGAGAGCTCACAGAAGGGATTTCACAAGCGCCACCATGTGGTCAACACCACATGCTACATCCACCACTTGACCTGGCACAGTCACCTGGGAGCAAATCACACAAAGAAACTCAGCTTAGAGGAGGAAAGTACACTTTACTTGTTTTAACTCCATATTAACGGACAACATATGCTGATGGTACAAGGAACATTTATTTTGTTTCTGTCTGACTTCTCCATTTTTTACCCTCAATAGCTTTTTGTAATATTACCACACATCTGAAGAAACATGGAAATGCATACAGCCGTGTGCATTTTAATTTGATCTGAAAAAAAAGTTGCATACTTGACTCTGTTTATATGACTAATACTGAATAACTGACGTCTTACCCGCCACGGAAAGTACTGGTCATCTCTGCTCCCGATGCCCAAACAGCCTCTCACGTTCTTCCCCCAGACGAAGAGTTCACCTCGATCTGCAATGCAACCATGAAACATCAGCATGCTGTGAGCCCGAGCGCCTGCTGAGCCTCAACACAGAACAGCTGCAGTCTGGAACCAGTTCTACATTTTATTATTAGGATGATGGCTGAGTCACACAGAATAAAAAAAAATATAATAATAACCCAAATTCAGAACCTTCCTCCATATGTCTTATTACAAAAAAAACTGTCTAACCAAGAGCTACATTGACACAAAGAACAAAAGCTGTGTTTGAGAAAAATCTTATATCACAACACACTAACGAAACATACAGTACATGATTGATATTTTAGACAATATGGTTGAAGACTTTTTGAGACTTTTGTCAAACATTGGATAATTTGACCTTTTTTGCTAACACCATCTGAGAAGGTAAGAAGGTGGAACTCCTAACATCTCATAGACATCTAAAACTCAACTTTCTTGTTCTTTCTTTCAGTAAATCTACTTTGCTGCTTTCCACCACTGTCTGAAACCAAAGGAACAATTATTGATTTTTGGAAATTCGAGGCACATTCAAGGTGCAAAATACTCCTGTCTTGACTTTTAGTGTCGTTGGCTGCTTTAAAACTCTGAGTCTGACTAATAAAAACATGCCGAGAAGGCTTTTCAGTCAGTCCCTGACTGTTCACGTCATCCTATCCATGAAGTGACTGTGCACCTTCTTTCATTCTGCTCTTCCAGAGATAAAAACAGGATGAAAAACTGACTTTTTTTCAGTGCCATAAACTGACTAAATCACCTGAGTCAACAGTAAACTGCTTCCCCAGACATCAGTGCAGCACTTTCAGCACTTCAGACTGGATGAGACTGAATGACTTTGTGGTTTATGAGTTTTATGCTTCCATCTTTTATCCTTATGAGAAAGAGAAAATAAAAAAAAGCTCAGGAGAAAAAAGCTGATTCGTAAAAGCTGAAGCAGTGAAATAGAATCGGTAAACCCGGTGTGCAGCTGATCTGACATGAAGATTTCACCTCATGCTGCTGCAAGTCCAAATTTAGATAAGTTCAGCTACATTAAAATACTTTTTTGGCCTGTAGACACCCTGAACACAAGACAAACATTCTTACCTGTTATTGCAGAAAAATGGTTGAGGCCACACCTGACTCTGGTGACAGCGACTGAGGGGCTGAACTCTGAGCGTCCAAACAGTGTGGGGGGAATCATCTCCGGGGTTGAGGATTCTGACAGCTTTGGGCCTTTTCCCAGAATGCCATATCCCCAGACAAACACCTCTCCTTTTTCTGAAAAGATTCAGCAACACATGGAAAGACTTAGGCTGATATTTATCTACTAACATGGTGAAGTTAAAGCTGAGGATATTAATAAACAAGTTGGAAAAAAAAAAAACAACTGAACGCAGAAAGAAAAACAGCAAGATAACTCTGAGAGGCTGCACAGCGGTGCTTTGACTGCTGACTCTGCTCTTATTACCTAGGTAACTAGCTCACAGTGACAGTCCTGACTTACTGAGGTATAACGTTCACCATTTAGCAGATTTAGCACAGAACACAAAGTACAGCTGAGGCTGCTGGGAATTTCTGCAGGTATTTGGTCATGAATTTAAGTTTTGGACAAACTGAAATTTTGACCTGACGATGGTGCTACAGGGAAAGTCAGGGGGTCACCAGATCATCATCCTCTGAGGACTATAAATGTCTGTAAAGATACATTTCATCTCTATCCATGCAGGAGTAGTTGAGATATGGACCAAAGTGGAACACTAGTTAAACGATTAATTCTAAACCTAAAGAAAGAACCCAAGTAAGAGTGATTTCCTGCTCTGAGACACTTGATAAATACAGGCCCTGGTCCTTGAATAGTTGTGAACATTAGCAGTACCTTAAAATAGGCTCTTAAATGACTGCAGAGACTGTTTTGGGAAATTAGCCTGCTGGTTGACTCAGCACTCATTTGAAAACAGCACTGACACCACCAAACTGAAAACAGACTTTCATTAAAGGTGTTCTACTGCAGTGCTATCAGGCCAGAAAGCTTGTCTTTATTCCATTTGCTTGAACTGTTTTCGGGTGCATTCGTATAAACCCACCGTTGAGAATGGCCACCTGTGTTCCTCCACATGCAGCCTGAACCACCTTTCCACAGCCTTTCAGAGGAAGAAGTCGAGGAGAGTCGATCTGGAAGATGAAGAAAACTTATGCAATTCAGTAGGAAAATTCACCCTTCAACACCCTTCACAATCTACAACAAATCCTGCAATCAAAAGGTTACTTAAGAACAAAAGCATTATCAGCAAATTGTACTTAACCTATAAAAAGGAAGTACTGACTGTGCAGCAGCACTCCTTTCACAGCATGGTATGCTGTATTATTGGGTATAATTACTTAATGGTGTTGAGCCAATTTTATGTACTTTGTACAGTGTTGGTAAGTTTAAGAGTAAAGCACTGCAGCATGTTTCACAACCTTGTCTTATGTTTTGCATGTAAAATCTTGATATAATAAGTAAAGCTGGATTAAGAAAATACAATATTTCTCTCTGTATAATAAAATGAATTCTGTTGTCTGTGACGGTTTCATCCGGCCCATCTAAGTCAGTCAGCTTTGCTTTTAGAAAAACATGTTTTGACATCATCTGACTCAGACGTTCTATGGCTCTGCAATAATACAGAGGTTAACAGCTGCAATATTTTCTTCGGATCCATTAACATCACGTCTGACAATGTAAAATCTGACATTTCGGTTAATGAAGGTTGCCCACATACGGAGCAGAGCAGGCAGCCCTATACAGCAATATCTGGGAATGTCGATTATGCACATGGTCGGGTTCACCTCCTCGTGAACCGGAGGCACTCATCGACGTGAAACCATCAATTTCTTCTATGTTCGTGCAGTTAAGAGAGTTCACTGAATCCATGTTGACACACTCATACGAGAAACCTCAAGGAATAAATAAAAATCAGTAAGGTTTGGGATAAGACAAAAATGTGCTTGGCCCAGTGAATTCTTTCATGCTTCTTCCTCTCATCTCTCAAAATGCTGAAATATCATATCTTGACTAGTGACTGCTGTAAACTGGACAGCCTTGGAAAGACCTTCTGACACCCAGGACAGACGACTGACAGGTGGAAATAGAATTCAACAGAGCCATAAAGCAGCGTTCAGTGAAACAGTAATACAACCGTTTGAGCAGTCATTAAGACAACATTTCAGAAGGTATGACACGGTTCTAGTATCCTGATTTTCTGTAGTATTATCAACCTCCTCTCTTCACTTCTAACAGCTGGATAACACGTTACTTCTCACCTGTGTGGACTCAGTGACCGAGGCCAGCTGCAGGTATTCGGAGTTCCCCCATCCGTAAACCTGTCCATCTCGAGACACAGCCAAGCTGCAGTCGCCATACGTGTTGATCTGCTGCACCTCCACGCCTGTCAGGTCCCCTCCCACTTCCACCGGACTGGAGCTGATGTTGTGGTGTCCGAGACCTGGAAGACAACAAACTCTAATGACCAAATTGCAACTCAAGTGAAAGATAAAGGTCAGTGCTTGTGTGTCTTCGTCTCTGTTCTACTTCTCTCGCGCAAAAGAGATCTTAATCACAATGACACCACGTGATTAAATAAAGGTCATAATAATCTTAGACATAAATTATGCTGAACTAGTAGTTTGAGGTGGTTTTACAGTGTTTTGATATAAAATAGTTAGTGACTGCTTTCATGGTTAAGGGAGTTAACTGTGCCCAATACAAAATGCATCACGTTTGTGAAGTGCACTGACCCGTCTGTCCATCTGCGCCCCATCCACATGCAAACACTTTTCCCGTCTCAGTGAGGAAAAGGCTGTGGTCCTGCCCACACGCCACCTGGAAGACGAGAGATGCAACGTCAGTGATCAGATCCCATATGAATGGAGTTAAAAGACATTGTATCTACATGTAGGTGCAACCTAAACACATGATTATGAAGGCAAACACCCGAACCAACGGCAGAGTGGTTAGACTCACATTTAGGCACTTCAACATGCATAAATGATAAATGAATCCAACCTGCAGGATTCAGCTAATAAACTCTGACTGTCAGCACAAAAAAAATAAGGCAACATTTACCAAATGAACTTCTGATATGAAGTGATTAATGTAGCAACAGAGCCAAATTACATTTTAATATGTACACTGGGCAGGTGTTAGTGTAATCCAGCTAAAATGTATCTGTACATAACCTGGGTGTGCAACCGAAGGTCTGGAACAGAAATAAGACATGCTACAGCCAAAACCATCTGTCATCACTGTTCAGAAAAAGACTATTCTCACCTGGATGACCCTGCTGCCGAAGCCGTCTATCTTGTGAATGATGTGACTGCCACTGTTTTAACATGAGACAGAGAAATCAGCGATCCATCACTCAAGGACAGCAGCATCTCCCACTGAGCTCAGATTCTTCTCTTTCAGTCTTCCGTTAAAAAAATAAATCACACTTTGCATTTCCAAAGAACATCACTCACAGATGAACCATTTATCAAACTCAAAACACCCACAAGGTGAATGACACTTCTCAGTTCAAGCTTCAGGAACAGCTGAGCGACAGTAAACAAAACAAAGTTCAAGCACTTTTCAGAACCTGTAAATTAAGGTTTGAATAAAACTTGATCCCAAACAATGAAAACCAATGAAACAACTGAACGGGCTTCTAAAGAGGAATAAACACATTATAAAACAGTTATTGTTTAAGTACTTAAATTAAGATGAAGTGCAACAGTTTAAGAAACATGAACAATCAGAAAATCAGAGAGGTTGTAAACAAACCTCCCGATTAGTGAAACTTATTTGGAAGAGAAAAAAGACAACCTGTAAACTTATTAGTTTACAGACAGATAAACTCTGGCCTGCAGTTCTTATTCCTTCACATCATGAAGGACTTAACATGATTACTAGGTTCCACCTTGTAAATACTTTCGAGTCATAATTGAGCCTGACCAATGCTGGATTTTGAGAACAACACCAGTAAAGCTTTATCAGCTGGTGTCTGTTTTAACATTAACGAGTGACAAAGACCAACAATTCTGATACGGATTCTTTTAATTTAATTATTCTGTTCTGAAATTTCTTGTTACTCGTCACATTAAGTATGTAAAAAAGCAAACAAACATCAACCATGCTACTTTAATGAATACAATACTCTACTGAGCTTGCACACTGCTTTTAAAGACTCCTATCACAACCTTAAGGAATATATGAAGTGAATCACCATAGTTGTACAAGCCTGTACAGTGAGGGATTATTACTGATGTTTGGTTTGATGAGCTCACTCTCAGTTTTATGTGCAAATAAGTGGGAACATCACTATGCTGTTGTGTGCAAAGTGCATTAGGACACACCTGTAGACTTCATCTTCAACTATCTGCCTCCCACACTGGCCATATGCATTGTTGCCCATACTGAAAACTTGGGAGAGAAAAACAGAACAGTCAGAACAGCAAATTACAAGCAAGATTAACCTTGTTAAGACCTTTAACGCACAGTAAAGTGCCACCCTTCAGTTTGACAAGCACCCAAACTAATTTCAATAAAACTGAAAAAATAAAACTCAAACCTCCGTGAACAGCACACGCTGCAGACAGCGGGAGCAGAGGCGCCTTAAACACGTTCTATAAAATTTAGTGAATGTAGCAGAAGATCCAAATGGGCTTTTTAAATTAGATTTAACAGCTGTCTGATAATCACTCATTTTCAGTGGCAGGTGGGTGGAGGATGTAAAAGGACATACAGTGCAACAGGTGGTTGGTAACTACACAAAGCCAGCTGTTCTTTCTCTTCTCACAAACTGTGACGAACACTGGCCTCGCCTCCGAAGCCTGAATTTATTTTTGCAAAAAGTGAACACCCCTGTAGCTCACTGTGGTTCTGGATTCACGCTGGTGCAGGAAGTGTGAGTCTCTTACCTCCCTCTCGATCAGTGAGGACCAGGGAGTGAGCCCGGCCACATGAAACCTGGACCACTCTGGTCTGCAAAGGCTCGACAAGAGGCAGAGCCACCGGGGATGGCTCCAGGACGTAGTCATAACTCTGATCTACAATGATAAAAAAAAATAAAGTTATTCAATGAACCAACAGATCTGCTGTGATCTATCACTCGTGTGCACATGCCATCCTTTATTTAGGCCGGGTGCAGAACAACAGAATAAATGAAGGAAAAAGTGTCCGCACACTGGATTTTCTTTTAACTAAATTAGTGATGTTGACACGACCACGTCTTCATCAGGCAAATGGCCAACATGACAAAGAAACACGAAATTGTTCATATAATTCTGTTGTTATTATATGTACAATTAATGGCAGGACTTCGTACATAATCAAGATAATATACATAATTAGTGTCCAAGAAAAGATAGATGAGACTCAAAAGTTCAGACTTATAATTGAAAGTAGTTTTTATTTTATATTTTTTTTGGCCACTTGAGGGCAGCAGAGAAAGCTGGATCCATTGTTCATATGCTAACACTGGTGAAGCTTTAAATTACAAGTTTTGAAGCAAATTAAGCAGAATGGAGGAAAGCTGTATTTCTCTCTCTCTTTTTTTTTTTTTTTTTTTTTAATCCAGTTTTACTTACGGCGGTTGTGCTGGGTGCGTTGGAAGCCAAGCTGAGAGTCCTTGTTCAGGCCCATGCCCCACAGTTTAGACACATCTTTGGTCGAGGAGGCGATGAGAGTGAAGCCATACCCACAAGCAGCAGAAGAAATCTACAACAGAAAAAGAGTTCGGCCTTACAAATTATTTCAACAGCCCCCATCCTGTCATTATAATAGTCTCCTGTGCTGAAATGGATTGAGGACATGGTAGATGAAGACCTCCGGCTGCTGTTTCAACCATAAGAGTAATCTTATCCCTATCAATTAAAACTGACTTCCCTGCCACCACTTATAACTGAGGCCCATTTAAACAGATACAGAGAAGAAAGGTAATAAAATACTTGCCCTGCTCCTCTGTAATTTACCTCATTGTTTCAGTCGTCATTGGTAAATTACTGGAGCTGGTTCAGTCTAGAAGTGTTTGGACCCCTTTCATTGGTCCAAACACAAATGGAACTCCACTTGCACCCCTAAAAATTACCAGTTTCTTAAAAGTTTCATATCAATACAGCAGTTTTCCACAGATGATTCTACCTGCTCTGCGGTCTCCAGGCGATAAGGAGTGAGCTGGTATTTACGGGGCTTCTTCCTGCCGCTGTCTGGCACTACAAAGCTGGGGATACCCAGAGCACCAGTGAAGCTAAAACCCCATACAAACACTTTGTGGCTGGGCTTCCTGTGCTGGCCAACATACTGAAACACCGGGCCACCGCTGCTTTTCTCCTGGGGTCTGGGTGCTTTATGGAGTGTTGCATAACCACAGACTTGAAGCCCTGTGTTCATGGGTCGACGGGTGCACAGTCGCACACAGGGAAAAGCCATTCTGTAGGAAAAGATGAGAAAGAGCAACATGACCAGTTTAATTAAACTTCAGTCAACAGATATACTGTAACTTTCATAAAAACAGATTCAGTGTAAACCATAAATGTACTATCCACAAAACACAAACCTGTTTATAATATCACTATAGTTATGACATGGAGAGCCAATTTAAAACACTTAATTTTATGAAGGGAGGTTATTTTCATGTTTTTCCTTTTTATATACTTTTATGGTTAGTAGAACGTCTTGCAGACAGTATAAATGAATAACTTAACATTTGTGCTCTTTTAAAACATCTTTGACAAAGATATCTTGTCAGGTTATGAATTTCAGCTTTTAACAGACATCGTCATTAAACTGCAACATCCTGTGTGCGTTGTGTATCACAGAGAGGAGAAACGGCCAAATTTCATTCACTTAATCCGTCAAATTAACGCTAGCTTAGTTTTGCGAACACTAAACATATGAACTATGAGACTCTGTAGACACTAGAAAATGGTGAGGGTCTATCGATAAATTCGGCATGCAGCTAACCTGCTAAGCAGCTCTATATTTTAACTAAGTATTGGTTATGTTGTATTTTGACAAGTTAGCGTTAGCTAACGCAAACTGAAACCAACACACAGAATAACACGTGAAACCGCGGCTGTAGCTTAAAATTATCCTAAAATTAGCGAGGTTCAGCATGGCTGGTCAATGCCGAACTGGAGAGGGGCTCCAAATCACACGTATAAGGTAAAATTACATATCCTAATAAAAACATATTTCTGACAATACACAGCGGAACCTTAAACTGTCAGTAATATGGATACAGTTTCTCCTCGTGGTCCTTCACCGCTTCCCCACATGCAGTCACAACACTGAACTTACCTTCGCTTCCCGTTAGACCTGAGTGTTGAAATGTGTTTCACAGGCTTAAGAAATAACTTTAATTGTACATGAGCTGAGAGGAACCAGTCGATACAGTATACATATATTTCAATGTCATCGTTGTGGGTTTATTTACCTTAAATTAACCTAACCCAGGAAGTAAAAAAAAAGGCTACTGCCCCCTTCTGTCGGTGTTAAAGAAGCACATGGCGCCACCTACTGTACCGGAGTATGTAACACAATGACGTGTCCTGGTGGTTGCCCTCTTGGTCCAGTTGTTCCCTTCATAATAATTGTTATATTTATACTGTATCAGAGTATATTCTACATCTTCTGAAACATAATTCTGAAAAATGTCTCACATTTTGGAAAAACAAGTGGTCAGACTTTATGCTAATCTAAAAAAAAGCCATACACTATCTTTTACTCTATTTATTTTTCATGTCAATATCATCTTGCTTGTCATGTAAAAGTTATAGTATTTCTACTGTTTCCTGTGGCAATGGGACTCTGTATGAAATATATGTGCTATAACAGTACAAATATAGGCATAAACTCTCTTTATCCATTTATCTCCTCTTCGACTTGTGCTATTTCATACACGTTGCATAACAGAAACAGTCAACAGTATGATGGAGTGAATATATCTGTGCTTGATTTAACTGTCCATGACTGGCCAATAATCTGCTGTGGAGTCAGATTAGAGCCACTCTGGAAGTGGGTTAATGCTGCAGGACTGTCACAGGTTATAAACCTGCGATAGCAGAGGGGAGTGAAATGCACGAATTAGTCACTCGTGAAAACTTTTTACCTGTTTGTACATGGCATAGACTCAATCAGTGCTGTGCTCCCACATTCAGTGTTTCATTCAGTCACTCACTTATTTGCTCACAGGTAGCCTGTGTGCCTCCTGCAGGCCTTTAGAGGGCATGACACCCTTCTCCATACTGAAGTGTGCAGAGAGCTTTACATTTATGACAGTGTCAAAATCTTCTTAAAACATATGCAGCCTACATATACATATATTTTAGAGCCCTTTCTTACACTTATCACAGTTTTAGTTTCTTGGCTGCACTTTGTTTCATGGCATTGTTTGTGCTCCCTTATGTCTGTTTCATTTGATAACTTTGTGGTTGTTCTTAGTCATTTTTATGCAATTTTATTAGTCTTTTTAATCTTTTAATTTATTACTGTTTTTTTAAGGTTGGTGAGGATTTATTTGGTCTTTACTTTCCTCTGTAAAGCACACTGCTTTAAAAGGTGATATGCAAATAAAGTTCATTGTTATTATTAATATTATTACTTTTAAGTCAACAGGAGGATTTTGAGATGAGCTCTGACCTGTGTTTGCAGTCAAAGCAAAACCATCAGGATTGCTGATCAAACTTCAGTGTAGTTTTACTTCAGTGTGATACAGCTGTGGCTCTGCAGCCTCATATCATCCGTCCCATCTAAAAGCAGGTATCTGCAGAGAAGTAGAGGCTGTAATCCTTTAAGAGGATCAAGTCTGAGACCCAGGGGGAAGGGATACAGGATCCAGTAACCGTCTATAGTAGCCTGCACATGGCATTCCTGTCACCTTGCCAGAGTGAACATGTGTTCATTTGAAATGTGCTGAGCTTTAGGCACTTTGGTGGAGGGTTTTTGCCTTTTATGGAACATAAACAGTGATGGAGGCTGAGGCCTTGTACAATTGTTGGCATCATTTTCTACATGTATCCTGAATTTGAGGACAACTGAGGGGAGGAGGTGTTAAGGTAAGCCGCGGTGCGTAAGTTTTAGTATGGTTTATAAAATATTATAATGTAGTTGTAAGAAAAGTAGGAGGACATTTTTTTAATGTTTGTTAACATTTGTAACTTCTTCTATTAAGACATATTTTATATTATTTCAATGGTGTTAAACCATCTGTTTATACAGATATACAGTGTTGCAGCTGAGGTTAATAACGTGTATCCTCTGAAGTTTTGAATGTCACATGTACTATGTTTATACAGTAAATGTGGAACAGTTTTAGGGTAAAATATGAATTGTGTCAAAGACTGGGTCAAAAGTATAAGACACCATTTAGTTTAGGTAAATAATCCAATGGTACTGTTTAGTGGCTTAATGGTCCCTTCAGTGTACTGTCATCAAAAAGACAGATCACTTTGTTCAGGAAAGTTGATTTTTAAACACGTTTCAATCAAATACATACAATGTGTGTGACACAATGAGGAAAAGGCACAACAAGCTGATGATACAAGCTCGATCTGTGATGCTGAAATCAGTTTGATCGTTCCGTACAGGCGGCCATGCCGGTGCTGGAGGTGATCTGCAGCCTGATTGGCTGGCTGTGTCTCTATTTTGTGTTCTGCTGTACCTTCACTCAGCGGGGGCCCGAGTGGAACTGTCGGCTGGTCACGTTGTGCCACGGGGTCGTCATAGTGCTGCTGACGGCATATGTGGTCTTCATAGACGGACCCTGGCCCCTCACACATGCAGGTCAGTGCTGTAAAGCAAACGTGAAGTGATGAGCAAAAACGATTTAAATACCACAGTGATTTGAATCTATAAATGCATCTTAAAATAAACCTCACTAAACTTTTATTTAGAAGCGTAGACACAAAATGTTCTGACTCTGTGAGATCGTGTTTGTGTCTCCTTTGACTGTAAATCATTCTGTAGGTGCTGTGAAAGGGGCTATAAATAACAGTGAGCGCTGTTAGTGGCCTAACATGTTCACTCAGGGTTAAACATGCTCAGAGACACAGACATGTTACTGTTGAATCCACCCAGATGTTCAGCACAGACACATGAGAGTAACCCACCATTTCAAAATGCTTGTTTTAGTTATATGATAAGGGATCAGTGATTAATAGAGTTGAAACACTTGTGTGTTTGTCTAAATGTTTGTCTGCATTCATTTAAACCATTGAGCCAGTTAATAAGCCTAATCCATTATCGAGTAAATGAATGAATGAATGGAATTTATCAGTCAGTGAATCATTCAAGTTCATTGTGTGAACTGATGAGACTTTCCCAAAACTCATTCATGCTCCCGTAAGTCAAAAACACACCAATCACATATGATTTTGTAGAGTGCTAACACAAAGTTTAGTTTCTACACATTTTACATCATGATTCCTTATTTCTACTCAACCAAATCTTTTCTAAACTCATTCATTCTTCATCCCCGATGGTTTTTTTCTTACAAAACTTTCCTATGTTCAGCAGTGGACAAAGGTGGCAGCTGATAAAGGAGACGTCACCTCTGCATTAAGATTTATATTACAATTATACTGATACTGGTCAAGATGGTTTTACATCTGCACTGTTATTTTTTAGTTGTAAAATTCATAATTGATTTTTTCATTTGTTTCAGTCAGTCAGTTGTTTAGATTATTTCACAGTTTAGGTCTCCACGTACTGTCAACATGTTATAATTCTGAATTAAGGCACTATTCTAAATGCTTAGTCATCTCATTACATTTCACTCTCTTGCCTGACCCTGTTCCTCTCTGCTCCAGGTACAGAGAACACTGAGCTCCAGGTCTTGGCCCTGGCCATCTGCCTCGGCTACTTCTTCTTTGACATCGGCTGGTGTGTATGTTACCGTACCGAGGGCCTCATCATGCTGGCCCACCATGCTGCAAGCATCTTGGGCATCCTGCTGGCGCTGCTCATGGGAGTGTCAGGCTGCGAGACCTGTGGAGTTGTCTTTGGCAGCGAGCTCACCAACCCGCTGCTGCAGACCCGCTGGTTCCTCCGCCAGCTGGGCCTGTACGACAGCCTGCTGGGCGACGCTGTGGACCTGCTTTTCATTTTGCTGTTCGCCACTGTGCGCGTGGGAGTAGGCACGGTGATGTTTTACTGCGAGCTCACTTCTCCCAGGGCCTCACTGATAATGAAGCTCGGTGGCGTGGTCATGTACGGACTGGCCTGGGTGTTCATGGTGGACATAGCCAGGTTCGGCTACAAGAAAAGCAGAGCCAAGTATAAAAGGTGGATAGAGAATCACAAACTCAAAGAAATCAACGCACAAAAACTGGATGGACATTCAGACAAGAGTGACTGAAGGAATTCATCTTAAAGATTCACAACAAAACTCAAAACTTGTGTGTTGAGTCTGCCCATACACAGGCCTCTACAGCTTTAAAGGTGCTTTATACTGCAGCATCTCACACTGATAAATCATTACTATATGTTTTCATTATATCTTATTAAAACCAAAAACAATGACACAGTTGTTTCCACCTTCTGTTACCACTCTGTATCAGCCTCGCATTGCTTTATGGCATGAAACAGGATGTTTTCTGTGGGTGGAGACAGACTGAGCTGCCTATGAACTTAAAATAAACACAGTTACACTGACGGGAACACGCTTTCGTAGCCAGAGACATAAGGGGGAATGTTTTCAAAATCACTGCCAATCAAATGGCTACTTCTGGATTTCCAAAAGTCTTTTTTAACAAAATATCCTTCAGATCATTACAGACATAAAACTGAGGAGCACTACAGTGATTTAATGTGGCACTTAGGCCATAAAGTGCAACGTGGCTGAGAATCCTAACTTTTATTCCATAGTTTAGGCCAAGCCTACATTTCCCATAATGCAACTTCATAGCGTCTTTCAGTGGACCTTGTTTTCACTGAGATTCATGAAATGAATGAAAAAATAGCTCAGAACTAGGAAGCAGAGTTCAGCTAAAGCATAAACACTTAAATCCACAAGCAGAGGTGAGGGATCAGTGAAAACACGTTTGTGAAGGATAAATGGTTTGAGACACTTAATTTCAGTCGAACTTTTCACACAACATGGATTTGAAAGGTAATGATGCCTGTGTGAAAGGTGCAGATGCCATAACGTATACATGCCAGATCAACTCCAGGAGGAGTAAATCTGTGATTCACTTTTTCTTGTTGCTACAGCCAAACTTTACCTCAATCCACCAAACCTCTGTTCACGTGTACAGTATTTTGCAATAAAGTGTTTTTGGCTGGAATAGATTAGGGTATTATCTAAAAGAATCAATGTTCTAGACAGTCAGAGTTTATTAAAATAAAAGCTTTTATGAAACCGAGTTTTGTATTAAAACACACAGAAGTAAGCAAATTTGCAGTTTGTTCATTTTGTTTGTTAATTTCATTTCATTCTATTCACACCAGCTGCATCCATGAATTTTTCTTCATAACAATGAACGTGGGCACTGTGGTTTATTTTTAATGCTTTAAATACTCATTAGAGCTGTGGTCCCAAATTAGATTAGATTAGATTAGATTCAACTTTATTGTCATTACACATGTACAAGGACAGGGTAACGAAATCTTATTGGCATGTGAACAAAACAATCCACATTTAACTCACATCCCCTCATCAAGGGTTACATATTTCTATGAGATGTAATTATTTATTTATGAAGGGTTTTAAAAGTGCTGTATGAATAAAACTTTTATTGTTATTATTGTTATTATTTGCAGCGATATTTGATGATAATTTTTAATGATATAAACGATTTAATTCAGAATTCTGAGGCCTTTTTTTTGAGGAAACTGAATTCAGTGCTTATACAGTATCATGTAAAGGTACTGATGTTTTTTTCTTTAATGCTCCTTGTGGACGTGGATCCCTCAAACTGATGTCATCAAACTCAACTGTCCACACGACCAACTTCCCTTCACTTTTAACCAAGTGAAGCCTCCAGTCTCCTCTCGAAAACGAGCCCTTCTGTTTTCTCAACAACGACAGCAAACATGTTTACTGGGTTAACGGCAATGTAATAAAAATATAGCATTTTGAAAAGAACATTGGTAAAACAAATGAATACTGCTGGGTTACTTTACCCTCATTTTAAGCAGTTTGTGTTAAAACATGACATGACTGCACTGTGTAAAAAACAACAACACAAAACATTTGCTATACACTCATAATTGTACATTATATTCTTTTACATTAAAACAATCCATTACAATCCTTTTTGTTTATATATACTTTTTAGGTTAGTCTTTTCTTTTTAATTTCTTTTCAAAGCCATAATGTCATCTATGCAGTCTAGTGGCCAGTGGTTATTTGAGTCTTTTCAGTCCAACCATGAAAGTGAATTGCAGAGATCTGATGTGTGAATCGTTGTGGATTGTACCAAAAAGCCAAAGGAACGTATAAAAGGCTGTGCACAGAACAGAAGTAGGTTAAAACAAAAAGTCTGGAATACAAGTGAAAAATAAATTCTACAATAAAGTTTAATTCATTAAATCCACTCGTGCACACATTCCAAAAAGCGTGTATCTATTATATGGTGTGATGTGCTCTTAGCTGCATGCACCACCAGAAAAACACCAGCAGTTACACACAAAGTGAACATTTCTTTTCATGGCTGCTGTTTTTGCTGATCTACCTTGCTTACTGAGCAGTGTTCGGCATTCTTTAAAACACAAACACGTCAGGGAGGTTCTGTTTTCTCCTCCGTCTGTCTGATCATCCCTCTGTATTGTGTGTTTATTTGTTGACAAGACATGTTGAGTTTGGCTGATATTTGGTGGACTGTGGACCATAGACAGATAGATCTGGATCTGCGATTTCAACATGATACCGTCTTCATTCGTTTGCCATATCATGCTACATTCAAGTGCTATAGGAAGTTTAAAATCAGACACTTTAAAGTCAGATGCAATCGGTTCAGTTAAACCAAGAAGACAACCATTAAACAAACAGAAGCTACGGTGACTGCCAGGTGACATGTTTACTGTGAAGCTGTAGCTTTGCAAGCAGGACAGTTATTCTTTGGAAATTTGAGGCTCTTCCCCCTCAAAAAAAAAACTGATGCTCAGCTTTTCATTCTGAATATTTTTGCCTTTTTAACCATCTTTGAAAAGCATCTTTTCAGGTGCAGGAATTCTTCACGATTTTCTTTTTGAGGGTTTGATAAGAAGTTTAAAATTAATGTTGCGATCATGTCATATCATTCAGACCGTAATTAAGAGCAGCCAAGTGGGGAAAAAATCTTCATGTTAACCTACATCATAAATTTACAAAGGCTAAAATTTCAAACCGATGGCACCATGGCTGGAAAGCATCCACTGCTTGTTGTTCCATCTAAATAAAATATCACTTGTTAACAAACTGCCACAAATGTGATACAGCAAAAGAAGCTAATTTAAAGTGTTTATCTGTTGTGACTACAAGGCTACGATGCTCTGGAGCCGGAATAACAGGAGGTTTTCCTGTTCTCACCGCTCTGCCGACATTGTGCAAATGCAGCGTCATCTCTGTGTCTGTGCTCTGCATAATGACTGGAAGCGGTGGGAAACAGTGAGTCTGGCTCTGTCCACAGTTTAAAATACTCTTGCCAACACATCTGAACCTCAATAATTAACATGTTGCACCTCAAACAGAACGACAGAGTACAGCTTGTTGTTTCTCCTCAATTCCAGGTTTATGCTACACTAAAGACATAAAACATGAAAAGACTTTTGGAGACATTTGGAGATGGAACAAATGTCTCTTGTACAATTTCTGTGAATGCTGCAGAATTTAAAAACACAATCAGTGTGTTGAGAAGAAATGTTGGCATAAAAGTGTTGCTTTTCAGCATTGTTACACAATAAAGAGGTGCATCTTTAAGCATACTCAAACATGTAGCGTGAGTTTTTACCCATTTCCTGTTTTGGAGGCCTTTACATCAGGCTTACAGCAGTGCTCTGAGTCCTGAACAAGTCTTTAATCCTCGGAGGATCATTTTGGTCCCCATCACAGTCTTCACATCTCTTTCATTTCTGGATGCTTCTCTGCTGTGCAGCTCTGTGACTTTACAAACTTGACTTTTCCATTCCATATATCCAGTGTTTAGAATAATTTATGGAGTTGATTATTACTATAGCAAAAAGTGACTGAATTATTCTCGGGTAATTCCATAGTGTCTCTTCTCAGGAGCAAATATGCCCCTGCTGGTTCAAGGATTTCAAGTTTATAGTGAAACAATCAAGATGGTGAAGTCTTCCACTGATTGTCATATGTGCTTGAAGTGTGAGATAAGACATAGAGTCTCCATTATTGAGCGACACCAGCGTTCAGTGGTTGAGGACTGATCTAGAAGAAAGCGTTCGTGGAGTAACATAAACCTGGCTCGCACGACCGAGGGAGCAAGAAATCTGCATCACTGAATCCCATCTGAAAAATATCAGAGACAAAGTGTTTGAGATGCTCGGTAAATGTAAAGGTACATGTAATGGATGTGAGGTAGACGAAAATCAGCCGACTGTTCCAGGTCAAAGTGAAACGCACCATTGTTGTCGTCTGAGTCAGTAGCCATGTCACTGTGTGCTTGTCGCAGCTCGTTGTACTTCATTTCCACCTCCTGGAAACAAAATGAGGATTCATGGAGCGGGAAATTCTAACTGGAAAATACTGAAGCATCTGTAAATTCTTTAATATGCCCACATGAGGATCACCACACACAACAACAGCACTATCTGCCCATTTCTTTCACTTTACTGCTCTTTATCAACAGTGAGGGTATTACATACATTACAATAACATTACACTTTATTTCAATGGTGGCCTTTGATCTGTGGGTGACAAAAAACAAAAAAACAACTGGTGCAGAAATAGCGATCAAGCTGGTTACCGGTTTACAATTCATTCATCATCAGACCAACTGTGTCAGGTTAAGATGAGCAATATTCAATATCAGGCTCGACACTGTAGCTGGGAAACCTCCAGCAAAGGCTCCCCACCACTTCCATGTTTTGTGAATGTATATCCAGACTGGCTGTCAGTGAAGTGTGCTGTACCTTCAGATACTGCAGGTCAGCCTGTAGGAGCCGTAGGTGGGTCATAAGCTGCCGGCTGAGGTTGGGGCCGCCGCCGCCCCCTGTCTGCGAGGAGGAGGACAGCAGTTTCCTCATGTCGATCCCCACATCACTTCCTAAACCACCATCATCGTCAGTGCTGCTCTCCTCCGAGCCCACGCTGAAATCCAGAACCACGAAACCACCTGGATGGACGGGCAGGGCAGGTGAAAAAGTAAAAAGACAATTTTTTTTGTTAATTATTTAGTATAACAAGAAAAGATCCACACAGAAAACTTTTAAAATTATTCCCACACCATTGCGTTCAGTTGTTTCAGACAGGTCTCTGTGTCCAGACGGGAACTGTGGCTCATCTTTCTGTATACTTGTAGATGCTCGGCTCTCATCACATGCAGCAGAGGGCCCCTCAGGGCTCCCAGGAAGGGAGGCATTCAGCTGACACTCAGAGGCCACACTCTGCTTGTTTTCCTCTATCTCCTCTTTCTCCTCCTCTGCCTCTCTGCACATCATGTGGTTGAACAGAGCCTGCTTCAGCAGCACCACTAGAACAGAGAAAAATGTGTTATTTATTGATATCATCTCAGGGGCTTTGCATAAAGTTGAGTCAGATATTTCATATCCTGAGTAGATAAAACCCAAACTATGTGCATGTCAAAATAGGAAAGTGAGATTTTTTAATTCTTTTAATTTGAGTGAACTGACCCTTTAATGTGGGACTTACATGTCCGTAGAGCATCTTCAGCTTTGGAGGATGGTATGCTGAACGCATCACCATGACGTGACAGTCTGTCTGCTAGCTGATCATCCAGGAAGGCCTCCAGTTCTGCTTCATCCACCTCTTCATCATCCTCCTCTCCCTCCCGTCTGTCTGCCTCAGTCAGCTCCTCTTCCTCGTCCTCTGATTTCATGCCATCGAAGGGGTTGATGCTCGCCGGTGGAGACTGAATGTCTGAAGAAGAGGTGGCATCTTTATCTGGAATGCATTGACATTTGAACTCAAAAGGAGAAATGTGCCTCACAAAAAAAAAAAACATTTAAAAAAGCACATTTTAACTGTAATGTTAAATAATTAGTGTAAAATAATTAGATCTGTGATGTACTGCATATTAATTTCAAACTGAACCAATGAAGCAGGGCAGCAAGTAATAAAAATACAAGCACACCGAGTCCGATCGAGCCGCACGATTTGATGTATCATTTGTTGATGTGCGACAAATGGTGTGGGAGGAGTAGCGAACCGAAAATCGGGAAGGAAGAAGAAGAAGAAGATGAGGAACCGGGAGAACAATAGTGTGCTTTGCTTTGCAATGCACCACTAATTATTAGTGGTGCATTGCAAAGCAAAGCACA
>JBBMJY010000004.1:19533051-19547756 GCA_037833715.1 Toxotes lorentzi | reverse complement strand
GCTTTAGTGACAAGAGTACCGCTCAACTCCTCCATTCACTCCAATGTAAATCGCGACGAGGATTTTTGGAGAAAAACTGAACGTAGCCCGTTTTAAACTCGCTCTAAAATCCACATTTTTCACACTAGGAAAATAAAAATACATGTTACATGTGCAGTTTGTTTCGCCATATCACGTTTGGTTTTTTCACAAATGGCGGTAGTTCGGCGGATGCGCATCGGCTCAAAATGAGCTGATCAGAGCAGCTGTCAGCTCCGTCAGCGGCGGGAAAACTCGTCCCCATGGCAACCGTGCGTGCAGCAGCAGGCGGGGCTCTCTCTCTGTAGTAACTCTATGTCTCTCTATCTCTGTATTAGAACTATAGCAGGGCTATAGGGGCTTCACGCAGACACACAGATAGTCAATACAGACACACACAGTCAATACACACAGACACACACAATCAATACATACAGACACACACAGCCAGCCACAGACACACACAGTCAATAGTGTGCCGTGCCGGACAGACACAGTCAGATACACACACACACACAGACACTCTGATACACACAGACACGCACAATACTCACACAGACTCACACATGGGCAAACAAAGCGCAATGCACCACTCTCGCGACTTCCCGCAGGGGAATTGTCTAGTTTTAATTATTATATTCATTCATTCATTCACCACAGCTGCCTGTGGAGTGGATACCTCCGCTTGATGTCCCGTTTGGATCTTTGCTCGGCCTGGGCATCTCTCGGTTGATCATCTCAATAGCATCCCGCTCAGCACTGAAAAACACTCACGTTAGAAACAAGGAAAACAAACCAAAAAAAAAAATCTAACAACAATATCAGTGAGCAAATTGGCAACGTTAGTGAACTCACTCCAACTGAGCTGGACGTGTGTCACTGTTGTGAGGTTTGGCCTTCATGGCCTCAGCTCGTTGTGTGATCAGACGCCGCCACCTGGGTTAACAGAGGTGATACAGCAGGATGAGTTAGAAGAAAACAGGTGACATGCTGCCATGTTTGTGCCGCAAGACTCACGTTCCCTGATCGGACACCGTCTGAGCCTTCAGCTGGTAGATCTGAGCCCCGTTTTCCGACATGGACAGCACGAAAAAAGACTTGTTGTCTGATGAGAAAAAAAAACACACAACAATGATTAAGACTGCACATTTTACAAGACCCTTAAATATACATACAAAACCATTAGGAGGCGTAAGAGCTATGCTAGATGCTGTGTGGGGGTGTGCTCTGAGCTAATGACAACTGACTATGACAACATGCTGATGTTTAGAAGTTCAGTTTAGCGTGTTAGCAAGCTAACATTTACTAATTAGTACTACACGCAGAGGGCTGATGGGAATGTCATTACTTTGTCAGGCAAACCAAAGTTTTGGACAAATTAAAAATGTGATGTGACAATGGTGAAAAATTTAGAAAAGTTACTATAATTCCTCAGGGGATCGACTAAAACCAAAACCCTGAACCTCTTAATGTAATTTCCCCATTGTGGGACTAATAAAGGTGTATCTTATTCTTAGGATTGATCCTCAGGGGATCATGAATGCCTATACATCCAACAGTTTTTGAGATATTTCCATCTGGACCTGGAGTGGCGGACCTACTGACAGACACTGCCATCCTCAATTCACCAAACCAGACAGGTTCAGTGCAAAATACAAAACTGAAGTGAGTGCAGTTCTTACCAGTTGCCACTGGACGAACCAGTACAGTGTTGAGTTTGATGATGGGGCTGAAGGTGTGCTTTGTGTCGGTGGCACTGGCCAAATTCTTGCCGTGAAACTTGAGGACCAGACGCTCGTCCTGTTTCTGGAGTAAAACCAGAATGTCCTCCAGGAGGATTGTGTACAGCTCTGAAAGGAAGAAACTGGTCAGGAGGGTACTCCGATACACAACCTGAGTTGCTGTACATTAAAGGTTTTTCCTCTTAGGCAGCCACCTGTTTCGACTATGTCACAAAAATAAACCTGCCAAAGATCAGACACTTCCGAGCAGGGGGTCATCAGCCAGAGGGAATGATCTGTTCAAGTTAATTGTTTCTAGGGCTGATATGTCCTCTTGATTCTTACACTTGTGGGACTTTTTTGCTGTATTTTGTGGAATGCATTTCTCATATACTGGTGTGTTTATGTACCAATTGTCTTGTCTTTACTGACTTTCCAGGAAAGAGGCCCCTCGTGCACCATCTTCCCCTTGGTCAGGTCCAGATTCTGCAGGAAAAAAAACAAACAAAAAAATAATACAACAAAGAGCGCAGCTCAATTAATAATCTCAACATCTCACCAATATGACTGGATATTCATCAGCATTGTACAGTAAAAGCTACTGTACTGTACTACCATGTAGCCCACTTTTATTTACAACTTACAATATTGTTTGTTTTTTTCGTTTTTGTCTGTTTCAAAGTTTCCTACCTTCAGCTCCAGGATCATGGGGTTTTCACTCTGTTTCAGTGACGACAGATCTAACCTTCTCTGATACTCCTCTAGCCTCTGTTGAGAAAGAACACAGCTCATCAAACACTGGATGTTTGATTTTAAAATAAAATCCCCAAACCCCCAAGTGGAGACTTAAATCTCGATTTCACTCTGACATATTTTACTATGATTCTGACATCTGTACCTGTTTATTCTCGGCCTCTTTCACAGCCTGGTTGACGTGGTTGAGGATCTTTTTGCAACATTCACCAGCTTTTTTCACCTTCTCCTTCTCCTCACCATCCTCTGTGGGTAGATAAACAAGCAAACCAAAACAAAATGGTGAAGAAAAACCAAATATCTGTCATTGTCCGTGGTGAACTGCCCTCTCTGATACTAATATGCTTTCAGTCTTGTTTATACCTGTGTACTTAGCAATATTCTCCAGTAGCAGTGGGTACTTGGTCACCCTCTGCATTTCCACAGGAATGATGTCTTTGAGCTGCAGCCTGCGACACAAGCGGTTGCTCTCAGCTTCCTGAAAACAGTAAGAAGAAGGTAGAAAAGTTGACTTCTTCCGAGTTAAAATACATTCACTGTTCCCATGTGCAACATAAACTGGTCACATTCTTCACACACCAGTCATCGTCTGCTGTTTGTCTGAATTATCATGTGCTGACCTGCATGAATAAGTTGAACCTCTGATCTTTCTTCTTCTTTGTCTTGATCAGCTCGAGTGCAGATGGTTGGTTACTACAGAAAGTTCCCACCGCTCTCTTTATCTTCTCCTCTTCCTCCTCGCTGAACTGGAATCACACACACCCAAAATTTACATTTGAGGTATTTCCTGTAGCTAATGTTCTTATATCCACAGTAACATAATGCATAATGCGTGTATCTTTATTATATAGTTTGTGTGAAATTTAACAGATGAAAATTCAAGCTCATTTAGGGTTTTCTATTTCTGTTGACCAATGAGAACTATCCCTGTCAAAAAAAACTAATGAAGTTAAAATATTTTAGTAAGACTCTCTCATTTCTATTTGCTGTCAGTGCCGTTTGCTGTTAATCCAGTTCCTTCATAGATAGATAGATAGATAGATAGATATACTTTATTGATCCCAAGCTGGGAAATTACAGTGTAGCCGCAGCATTACACAGCATTACACTCATGTCGACCTCTTGTCATGATAAATTCAGCATAATGCATGTTTTCACAGCTGTAATTCTATTGCTAAACTGTTTCTACATTAAAAACCTTCTGGTGGCTTTTAATTTGCCTCCTGCATGAATAGAAACAGGTCTTACCCATGCCAGGAGGTCATCTCCAATCTGACCGATCACCGACGTCTCACTCCTCTTCCTGGTTGCTGTCATTTGCTCTGTTATAGAAACTGTGGAGAACAGTGGAGAAACAGAAACACATATCAGAAATGTTATGAATAAAAAATAAAAAAAAAACTGTGCAGTTTTCCTTTTTTCAGTTGTTGGATTCTAACATCTGGTCTTGTAACTTTAATTTGTTTCCCAGCTGCTGCAGTAATGAGGTTGAGGATGACAAACAGCTGAATTTTTAGCTCTGTGGCTCATAAGATAACCTTCATTTACCAGAGGTCTCCCAGCACTGAGTATTAGAATCACACACTGTAAAAACGCAGAAGTTCGCCAGCTTCTATTGAAAACATTGCAAAGGGTCAGACACAGGAAGGAATGTTACCATGCAGCTGAATGATTTCCTCCAGGTTAATAAAGATGTGTTTGATGTCCTCTGGGGGGAGGACACCGTCTCTGTTCAACCTCTGGTAGAAAACACAGTCCAGCACCCTCAGCATCCGTAAGTGGGCGCGCTCAGTGTAGAACAGCTCTGAGGGTGGACAGGCCAACACATATGAGGGAATATACTGCCTGTGTATATGATCATTTTCACGTCACGTTCAGAAATGTGTTAAGTGTCGGCGGCTTACCATTGATGACTTCCTGCCGTTTGATCTCCTGTGGTGTTAGGCTTGCCAGGACGCCTCGACTGACCAGACTCTGCCAGTTCAGAGGGTCCTCTTCACTCTCCACCTCACCTCCCTGGTCATCTTCACTCTGGATGTCGGCTGAAGTCACCGAACACTGCACCTCCATCCTACTGCTCAGGGAGAGAGAGGGAGAAAAGGCTTTTAAAAAGATTACTGGGGTGGCAGAAAGAGGTAAACCGGGGATTTTACAAGCCGTTACAAACACTGCTATCGTGTTAATCTTCATTTATTGCATGAAACAGTAAGAAGAAAAGTGATATAATATTAGTCATCATTATCTGAATTTATTTTTGACAAAATTCATGCCACATTCTTTCCTGCTGTGATGGATTATTTCCCCTGCGACAACCATTAATGTAGAACTGAAACGATAATCCATTTAGAATCCAGCTTCTCAAATGTGTAGATTTGCTGCGAAGACACCACCTTGGACTTAATTTTGGTCTTATTTATTGATTTATAATCAAAATCTGTATTAGTGTACTGTTATTATTTATGTTACAATTATTTATGAATCAATTGTTGGTGAGCGTTCTATCACGTGCACATAATACTAGAGATTTTTCAGAGGATTTTACTATTAAGAGAGAAAATCCACACCCTGTAAATACCTGAAAGTTTCCTGATCTTCCCCCTGTAACTGCTCCAGGTTGGAGGGGCTGAAGTCAAACTGCGTGCTGGTGGGACTGAAGACGCTGTCCTGCTGGTCGCCAGACTGGAGACCCTCACCCACTCTGGGCTGGATGGGGAATGGAGACAAATCTGTAGAGTAAAAAGAAAAAGAGTACTGTGACGGGGAATTAAAGGAAGGAAAACAGGCCTGACTGATGTGTCTGTGCATCATCCGTTCATTCAATTATTTAATTCAGTCCGAAAAAGGAATTCATCTGGGGACATTTTAGAAATCCCCTACATGTGGTCAGAAAGAGAAACAGGAATTTCTTACTGGAGTCTGAGTCTTGTCCGCTAGTGTCTGAGGCCTGACCAATGGGGGAGCTGTGTGTAGGGGAGCTAGTGGAAGGCAAAACATGGGGACCAGTGTTCAATCCCTCACTGAGCTGACTTCCACGGATCCGTCCAGGGTTCAAGGCAGAGGAGTCGGACTGCTCGAGGATGCAGGTGGCCGGCTGGGTGAGCTG
Organism: Toxotes lorentzi; assembly: GCA_037833715.1. NCBI lineage: Eukaryota > Metazoa > Chordata > Actinopteri > Toxotidae > Toxotes > Toxotes lorentzi. The sequence goes on along the minus strand of JBBMJY010000004.1, from coordinate 19,542,161 downwards.
CTTTGGTGACCGCTGCTTGTTCAGCTCCACGGCCTTGCCAACTGCACACAAACCCATTTGCATAAACATACACATATACATGCTGAAATCCCAAACTCTGGTAATATATTTGTATGTACACACACTCAGACACAGCAGATGTGACAAGGTATTGCTGCCCAACAAGGACAGGATTTTACGGGTTTATTATAGTTGATAAACCAGTATGGTTTATCAGCTGGTGATGGGATATGTGGTATCTGTAATATTTTAAAATAATAAATCTTAAGGGTTGAACTGCAGTTTTATCCTCACCTGAAGTTGAATCCACTCTGCTCAGGCGCCTTGGCTGGCTGAGGATGTTGGGAAACCGAGGCTTTTTCACCTTCTCCTCACCCTCCTTCTCAGGCTTGATAGTCTTCTGTTTGTCAATATAACACATATTTGCCACTGTGGTGCATTTCAAACAGATTGTAAGTGTCCAGTGGACACTGGCCTATTGTTCAGATCAATGATTCCAAGCAAACTGTAATGGAAAACTAATAAAATCACTTATTCACACTTTTGTTCTACACATGTGAAGCATTTTATCTGATGTACCATGAAACAGCGGAGGACAGTTCACTGCGTTAAATGTCTTTCATTAGTTTATATCTTGCCATATTGTTGAAAAATATTAAGATAAACAACTGACCAAAACAGATGATTAAACCTATTTGTATCTGCGTTTTTAAGAAGAAGGTATCGCACCTTAATCTTGGGCAGGAAACTGATTCGTGCTCGTTTATGTTCAAGGCCACGAGGCTCTTTCACTTTCACCCCGAGGTGCTTCATGTAGGTGAGAATCACATACTGCATCGCTTGGCTGCAACAGGACAGGACACACAATTAAAGAAAGGAGACAGATTGTTATATGACAGTATTTACAAGTCTGACAGTATTTACAACTCTAAATCCTATTAAGCTCTACCATTATTATACACACACATATTATTTTTATATTAAACACTTCAGTTTTTCAGGTATTTTCATGTGATATTTTCATGTGACATAAATGAGATCCTACTTTATGACAAGACATTTTTTTCTAAAGTTAGCACAGCAGTAAAATATCAGAACAGAAACTACAACACTTCTCCAATCAATTCCACACTGACTGCTGTTCAACAAACCGATTTCGTAAAATATAAAAAAACTCCCTCCTCTCACCACTTCTCCTCTTCTGTGGGCTGTGATGTCAACCTGTAACAAGCAGCTGTGGGTTAACATACACACAACGGTACAAGGAATATAAGAACTCAAATTTCACATGTACTTTGTGTGTGTGTGTGTGTGTGTGTGTGTGTTAATGTGTGCGCTCAGAGACTCACAGGATGTCCTCGATCTTGGAGATGATGTGTTCGGCACAGGAGCATTCCTTCTCCAAGGCCTGCTGGTCTTTCCCTCGCTCTATGTCCAGCTTAGACAGCTCGTCTTCAGCCAGAGTCAGACCCATACTCCGCTTCTGTCTGTACACACAAACACACACACACACAAATTACACAGGACAGAGATATTACCTTGTAAATGTTAAATTATTAGTGTCAGAACAGTTATACAGTGATGTGACTTTCACCTGAAGTCTTCCAGGTTCCTGTGCAGGTCTGGCAGGAGTGTGTCCTGTAACACCTGGGTGTACTGTTTGCAGAGCTCCTCTGGGATTAACTCCAGCCTCCGCTTCTCTGTGCAGACGAAAACACACACCCCGAGGGACATCTTATTGGAACTCTTAACTCTCAACAAGTTAAATGAAATAACTTCTTGTATTTCTAAAACTGCTAAAGAGAGCAGGCAGGGTAATACTGTATGTTTGAATCATTTCTGAAAACATCTTTCCATAAAAAGTTAATTCAGTTATTATAACACAGGTTTTTAAATTTGGGGAAAAGGAGAGCAGTGGTATCAGAGCAGTGCGTCCGTAATCCATGATTCACTTACTATCTTTTCCTAAAAGCTCTGACCATATCTCACACACTTTTCCTAGCTAGCCAATGTGTAAATTAAATGTACTGATCACAGTTAGGCTCCTCAGCGGATGAACCCGTTCCCCTTTTGGATGCTTCAAAAACCTCAACAGAATATCTCTATCACTTTTGATTTGTATAACTCCATAGACTTTCCTCTTCAGCACAGACATTTCATTTTTTTTGCCCTATGATTTATTATAAAATAATAAATCAGTTCACCAAAGAAATCACAGATAACATTTTAGAATCTTTTTTATTTCATACCCAATTCAGATGCAATCGCCTCTGGCACTGGTACTTTCAGATTCTGGAAAAAACAAAAACAAAGAACGATTCGATTTAATCCAAACAATTCAAAAAATCAGATCAAATGGAAAAGAAACTGAAGAGCAAACACTAAACAGAGTACAGTAACTTACTGCTGTTCGATCCATGAAGAGGGAGTGGAATTCCATGAAGAAGCGTCGACTTTCTTTGGAGTTGGTTTGCTTGTGCATCTCAGCGTAGAGATAACATAGCTATCACGGGAAGAAGACAGTAAGAGCTTTATGTCACTGTGCAGTTTGTCTCTAGCACATTAGCACATTTTGCACTGTCTGACACAGCAGAAGTCCTGCACATGATATTTGTGTTTTTCAGTGTATGGCTTCAGTTTGGCATCAACCCACTGAATTCTGACCATATTAATAGGACTGTACTTTGTGTGTGTGTATGAATACGTACCAGAGGCACAGGGTCAAACTGTGAGACAACATGATGGAGGAAAACTGCGAGGTGAGCCGGCCGAGACTTCAGCAAGTCCATACTCTGGAAACAGCTACACTCTCCATTAATCTGAAAGAAGAAGACGAGAGAGTGATTCATTAGAGTTTTTGGAAAACCAGTCATACGACAAAAATTATTCCAAATACTCCATCAGTAGCTTCTCAAAACACCTGCTCTTGCTGTGAGTCAAAGTAGTCATCTTCCGCTCCAATGATCTGGGGGTTGAGGATGTAGGGAGGGCCACCCACACCGTACTGGGCACTGGAGTCCTGACAGACATTTTCGGGGTTAAATGCACTGATAGACAAACTCAGTTTCATGTTAACAGGGAGAATGTGTTCAGCCTGGTATAAAGGCTAAACTAAATCAGAAAATATTATTAAAGCTGACTTTGTAATAATTCAAAGTTTTACCCTTCGTAAAAGCCCTACCAGTGCAGCAGTTATCCAATCATAGCTCGACAATTATAACTAGACATGACAGTCAAATTTTGGACTTAATGTATACTGACAGTGACAGTAAAACACACGCACAAGTGTAAGGAATGGGTTAACCTCTGTGTCTACCAGCTATTACAGCTCTGTCTGGCTCTTTATTGGATTTGGGCAAGTTTACACTCGAACAACCCTGTTACATTTGGCAAACACTTTGGTTAGTCATCACCCTCAAAGCCTTCAAACATGCCGCTCAAAAATATGAATAATAAAACACACATTTAATCTCTATGGTGGTAAAAATGTTTTGTCAGAAATCCCTCCATATTCATTATATAGGGCGCCATTTTCATTGAGTGTGTGAATTTATTCAGTATTTTTGTATGAAATTTTTTAAAAATCACTAAAATTACGTAGGGGCTTAGCAAATTGTCGGTTGGTAGCTGTTCTACTTAGGACTGGATCTGAAGACTGACGACCCAGACTGTTCACCTTGGTGCGAGCAGACGCACGCCCCAGATCATCTTCATAACTGGCCCAGCAGTCGTTGTGTGTCCCCAACTTTAGTAACTGACATCTGACAATAAACTGTTGCTCTCGCTATTATACACCCACTTGTTTTCCACTGAAAATGAGAATGGCTTTAAAATGACTTCACAATAATATTACAAAATCAAAAGATATAAAAAGCATCTCACTGTCGTAGTGTCTTAGTGTATGTGCATAAGTAAGTGTAACTTACAGCGTCAATGTTGTCCTCAGCGTCCGGCGACGAGCAGAAGTTGAGTCCGTCTCGCCGACTGATGTCCGGGCTCTGGCAGGGCGTCTCTCTTTTGCCAGGACTCTCTGGGAGGGGGCCACTGTGCATCTAACACACATACCCAGGCAGAAACACAGACACACCAAATACACGGTTAGCACACACACACAAAGACACACACACACAGAACAACACAACACTTAAGCCAAATTGATTGTTTAGTCTGGTGCTGAATACTGGGAAATCCCCAGAGATTGGAAAGTAGGACCATTTCATCCCTATTTATAGAAGCTGTGATAAAAAGATTATTTGTTATTACAAAGAAGTCTGTGTAAGCAGTATTTTCAGAGGGGCTTCCTGTTGTATTTAACATCAGAACATGGGTACTCCTAGATTATTAACATTCCCTTGCCAGCAGCGGCACCTGATCCATGGTTAATTAGTTGTTTTCTTAAAAAGCCTCACTGTTCGTCTATAGTGGCAGCTTGATTTTCTTATTTATATCTCTTTGTCTCCCTTAACTGTCAGGCCACTATAGTCCAGAGCTGATAAAAATAGAAGCGGTGATCATCTTTCCATTTCCATTATTTTATCCAAATTTATCATTATTTTATTTGCTAGATTGATTTAAATGCAGAAAATAGATTTTTCCCCTTTTTAACTTCATTGTTCCTCCGAGCTTGTGACCAACGGCCCCCACTTCAAACATACAAAATGATTTAAAACAGAAAAAAGTAACAAATACTCAAAATTAAGAAGCTGGAACTGAAAATAAATTAATGATAAATTACCAAAACAATTAATTAGATATCAAAACTGCTGTCGATTAACTTTCTGTTTATCAGCTAACAAAGTAAGCTGCTTGGGCAGCTGGCACAAAACCCTCACTGAAATAAAACTACAGTAGAAAGTACTAAACACACATTTAGCACGAAACGCTCTGGTTGTGGTTCACCACAGTAATTGCCATGATCTGTCACTATACCCACAGAGTTATTGTTAGTCGGGGGCCCGTCGTTACCGCCGTCACACCGCGAGCGTGAGATGTGGTCCCTCACAGGAGGCCCACTGTCCACCTCCTCAACCTCACCATTCCTGGACACAGTGTCTCCATCCTGAAGCACACACATAAGAATTTGCCCACACTCTTATCAGTCACAATTAACAAAGTATGTGTAGACTAAAGAGCCTGCAGTGACTAATCTAAAGTCTGTGGGAGTAACAGAGGACTTGAAGTATAGGAATTTATACTTTGGAGAAAAAACATGATGAGTTTTAACATATTTTGAGCCGTGATTATTCTCATTTCTGTATATTGTCTGCTGTCATAGTATGATTTGAGCATAAAAAAATCTACAGTAGAACTACAGTTGATGCTAATGGTGTTAAGCAGAGTCGTTTAAATTATTTTCTTCACGTGACACGGTTCTCCTTGTGTCTCCTTTAGAAGAGATTCAGACTATGAGGGCAAGCAGCGTAAGAAAGACAGATGCATGTGAGTGTGTGTGTGTGTGTGTGTGTGTGTGTTTCTCCAGCACCTGTAACACCGCTGTTGCTTTGTTGAGCTGCTCCTGCTGCACTGAAATGTGCTTCTTCGCCTCCTGGATCTCCTTCAGCAGCTTAGGTCGGGGGTTTCTGCTGTACTCTTCCTCCTTTGCCTCAACACAAATGAAACCACAAACAGCATATTCAGGACCTGAGGTGATAATTCCCTTCATAAATACTGTGTTAAAGGAAATACTACAATCAACATTAATTCATCTGAAGATCATTTATTTATCACACACATACCTGTAAGTCCAGTTGCTGTTTGGTTAGCATCTTTTGCAAGCTGTCAATCGTCTGGCTGTTTGTGCTTTTGTTCTTACTCTGAAAGACGAGGTAAAGAGGAAACACTAACTCAAAATAGCTGAAGATACACTGCCAAACACATGATTTCATAATTATTCCTGTGGCATACAGTGTGACTGAAAAGAGTTTTAAGACAGCTTCGGTTTCAGGAAAGAGAAGAAGTGATACTGAACAGGCTGAAAGTGCAAAAGAAAAAAAGAGGAACACTTTAATAAATGAATAATGTGAGTTTTACAGTAAATAACTCACTGAATGAGCAAGAAAAAAGAGAGGCTCATTCTAACAAAGAATTATTTACCATTTCAACACATTTTCTAAAACTGAAGTTTGTAGTTTGACACATTCAGTGTTAAACAGAGGATGAATTGTTGACACAGTGCAGCAGTTTTGGTAAAAGCAGTAATAGGCCGAAAAGATGTGACTAATCAAAAATAATGAGCTGTGTGGGCTGTACCAGCCAGATAAGCTTGTGATATCATGAACCTTATCACAGTTTACATAATGCAGACTGTTAGTTAAGAACCAGCTGACTCCACACAAAACAAAATGAGCATTTCGCTGCATATTTTTTCCTTACCCCGTCAGGTGGAGGGGAGGTGATGTGCTCCTGGGGGCTGCTGGTCAACGGGCTATATTGCTCATCAAACCCACCTGCACCTGGCACTGCAAGTGGGTTTGGTACTGAGGGAGAGGAGGGTGGGCCAACCTCTGGCCCGTCCTCCTTCTCATCCTCACCCTCCTCCAGGGAGATCTGAGGAAGCCCTGGAGGCCTCCCCAGCACTGTCAGGGCTACGTAGGAACCCGCTGCCAGAGAGGAGTCATGAGAAAGGAATGACGGGTGGGTGAAGAGAAAAAATAATACTGAAACATTTATAAATGCACCAAAGCCACTGTGAAGATCTGACCACCAAAACCAGCTCAGAGAGGGAGCTTTGTCAGGGAGAGAGAAGGGATGGGAAAACCGCTAACTCTGGAAATTAAATCTCACTCAGTATTTACAACCCACTATAAACCAAGCCCTTAATAACTGTTTGGGAACATGTTGGCTTGATTGACAGGTGTTTTTACAGCTGTAGTAGCTAAACAAATGGCAGCAAATGAAAAAAAAACTCACCTCCAAGATGCAGACGCTTTAGCTTTATTGCTAACTTGGTAAACTGCATTCTTAAGATGCCATGATGAAGATAATAAAAATTCAAATGTGATACAGCTTAATGATATGGTTAGAAGTGCATACTTACATTTTATCAGCTTTACGACCTCTATGTGGTTTGAATGTGTAACTAAGGTTCCATTAACCTGTCAGAAAAGAAAAGGCACTGTTAAACAATTGAGCATGGCGTGTTACTGAACCTGTCACCAGTATATTTCACTCCTTAAAAGGGAAATAGTGTACTTGTTGGGAGTATTTTCAAACTGCAGAGGAACAAGGTGTATCAGGATTTGGATACATTGACGATATTCTCAGTAGGATCAATTCATTGTTGGTACATAACAAAATACAAATTAACATAACATACAAATTTAAAAACATATAAGCACCTGAGGAATTAAGTGTGAAGCCTCACTTAATTCCTCAGGTGCTTATATGTTTTAAAATTTGTAAAATTTATTTTGGAGTTGGTTTCTGATCTGGTATCAGGAGAGAAAAAGATGAATCGATAGATCAGTTTAATTTTTTAACTTAACTTTTTAGAGCCAAAGATGTTCAGCTGCTGATCCTGGAAATAGGAAGACTCACCTTAATGATCCTATCTCCTGTCTGAACACCAGCTCGCATTGCAGCTCCATCTATAACTCAAAGACAGAGCGGCGTCAAGAGATGTTGTTTAAAGCAGAGCGTGGTGAATTCGAGTTTGTGTGTGATCCTTACCTTCTTTGACCAGCTGCACAAACACAGGGTTGTCTCCGCTTACGGTCAGCCCGAAGCCATTTTTATCTCTCTGGATTATCACACAACGCTGGACAAGACCTGTCATTTCCCAACACACACACACACGCTGTAACATTACATGATATCAGTGTCAATAAGTCCACACATAACCATGTAAATTGAACATGGTGTTTTATTTCATCATAAAATCAACATCCAAGCTGTGTATGCTGTTTTACATTTCACATACTGCTGCCAGGACAATTAAGTGATGCACATTAGCAAAGGTAGCTAATTCATGAAGTTTTGTCTCAGGCTTTTGCAGTTATTTGCCTAAAAGAAGTCCTGGTATACTGGTTGTCTGGTAGGGTCAAATTTCTCCACACAGGAAGTGACAAATCAAGAAATCAAAAAAAAAAGGTTTTAAAATAGCAGCCAGATCTGTTTCCAAGAAAACCAGATTCAAACACAAGAGACCCTGTTCCTCTCTTGTCTTATTGAGGGCACTGGAATAGATGGAACTAACTACAGAAATTGTTCTTCTTGGTACAATAAACTCCATAAATCTGATTCAAAGGACATACATGTTGAAAATGTCGACCAGTCTTACTTCTTTCATAAAAAAAAAAATCTTCAATTTACAATTGGATCAATATTAGGAGATGGCACAGTACATTAAAAAATGAATTTTGCCATTCATTTATATCATTTACCATTCAATAAAACTGCATAAAAACACATTTAAATAACATAATTCATTATGATTGACTATCAATTTTAGGAAACTGGAGTCTGATTTCTCAGCATATTCTGTGACATAGAATTTGTACATCAACAAATGTATGGAATGAATGAAGCATGGTTTAATCTATTCTTCTGTTAACTGGTTATAAAGTGACACTTTAAAAAAGCCAATATGTCCAGTTAAAGCTGAATGTTGTGTAAGAGGGGCACAAAAAAATTCTCATGACCATGTGCCAGGAACGCAGCTAATAGTGCCCATGTAAATCAGCCAGGTCCTCGTGACCCTGTGAAATCAGTGACTCCATTTGTAAACTCAGTGGAGTCATTTATATTCCTGCACTCCGACTTCACGAACACCCTGAAATCTGCAAAGAACATCTGGTGTGTCGAGGGATGTTCTTCCTGTACCCACAGAGGAAGTTTAGCGACTAGCAATCTTTTCCCTTTTCCCACTTCAAGGAATTATCTAAGAGAGCTGAGTGGATAATTGGTTGTCTTCTGGCCTCCATGAAGGAGCCTTAAGACTCCAGGGTGAGGAAAAGGGCACGAAGGATTAATGTCGACCCTGCAACCCAGGCAACCACTGTAACAACTTGTTTCTGAGCGCCGACTACATCCGGAGGGGGTGGGGGGGGGGGGGGGGGGAGGGGGGGGGGGGGGGGGGGGGGGGGGGGGGGGGGGGGGGGGGGGGGGGGGGG
>JBBMJY010000004.1:19520563-19532951 GCA_037833715.1 Toxotes lorentzi | reverse complement strand
AGCCTTCAACCCAGGGAAAACCTTTGAAAACTTGTTTTTGGGCCCCTACTCCACCCCCACCCCCTCTTTCCCCCCCCCCCCCCCCCCCTATCAGCTCCTGTGGTTAATTATTTTAAAATGTAAATCAAATATATAATAAATAATAAGACAAACCTTGGATGGGTAACTTTCTTCAATAGCATATAAGAATAAGAAAAGGGCAAAAAATTCTAAATATTTCACTTACATTGATGTTTACATGAATTTACAAAGTGCTTGACAGAATAAACGATGCAGCAACTTAAAGAAGCAATTAAAGAAACACTGAAAAACACTTGACAAATCCAGCACTAAAATCAGAGAGTAGAAATTAAGCTGCGTGTCTCTCACCTGTGGGATCAAATTCATGTTGGAGGGAGACATGATTTGTCATTCTTAGGTTTCTTGTCTGTGGGGTCCTTGTTGAGAATGCTTGGGGTCATAGAGACACATGGGACAAAGTGAGAACACACATAGCTTACAAAACTTCAAAAATTTCAAAATAAATTAATTAATACATTTGAAATTTTAATTTGAGAAAATGATTAAAAAGCCAACACCTTATTTTGATATAGCACCCAATACATTTCCCAAATCCACAATTTCCTTCCTGGCTCATCGCTGATGTTTTGAAGTTGTGAACTGCTTTGAATTTTTAAATAGGGGCTATAAACATATAATATAATACCTTATAAACAATACAGAGTGTTAGGTACAGTAATGTCACAGAAGCACTGCCCAACTACTTATATGGATATAATATCCATGATGAGATATTATAGCTAACACCAAAATGATAATGCTTGGACCAGAATCCACAATGTCAGGATGAGCTTGATAATGGCCTGACCCCTCCCCTGGCTGGAGAGTTGCTTTATTCCCTAGCTCCATGTCCACCCACCTTCTTGGTGTTTATTTAAATGATTTAACATGCACTTCCCTCATGGGAACTTAATTTGATGGTTGTAATTCATATATTAATAGCACAGCCCCCCCTCCCTTTCAGCTCCTCCTACTTGTTCCGCAAGAGGGGGTTTTGTTTGTGCTGCTGTTCCTCCCTTGGACAATGGGGGCCCTGGGCCTTTTAACAATGGCTCCCACGTCAGAGCCAACTTACTATACTGTGGCTTTGTGGGACAGATTCCCGGAAACGGAGACAAGGGGGTTTTGGCTCTGTTCCAGTTTCCTGAATGTGGGAGAAGGCTGGGAAAGAAATGGAGGAGGGGGGGGGGGGGGGGGCACAAGTGTCTTTGAGGGAAGGCAGAAGGACATTTCAACTTAGCTCCCAGAGTGTGTGAACAGTCCTGTCTGAACTATTCTCATGGAGCACAGAGTTTCAGATTCAGATAAACTGAGGACAGAAAACCAACAATATTTTTCTTTGTGTCGAGCTTGTGGAAGCAAAAATGAACCAGACTAAACAGCTGAAACTGATTCCGCTCTCTTAGACACAACAAAACTGTCACAATTACAGAGAAAATGGTGAAATCATGTTGAATAAGGGAGTAAGAGGGTAAAATCTTGTCGTTTTCTCTGAGATTGGAGGGCCCTCTTAGGGAGCTTCCTTGCTGTGGTTGGAGGAGATTAGTAGTTGATAAGACATGGCGAGACAAGGACAGACTGCATCCTGCTCAGTGGGTGGCAGCGAAGTAAGTACTGCTGGATAAGAGAGAGGAATTCAGCTTTCAGCTTCACATATTTAGTTGCTTTTTTAAAAGAGAAATTGGATATTAAAGTGTGTACAATAATCAGAATAATCATATTACAACACACTAGACAACTTGATCAAAATCCGCTGCTGTATATCTTTCCATTTAAATGACTCAAGCTTTGTTTAGACACAACAAAGTAACAGAGCTGCAGAGCTGGACGAGCTATTTTGGGTGCCCCTGTTCTAGTCATGTAAAAGTGACATTTGGTGACTCACAACTGGAGCAATTTTATGACTTAGATCAGCATGAAACAGAATGAATCATCACCACAAGAGATGATCACCAAGTTTAAAATTCTGTGAGGTGCATGGGAACAGTGAATGGGAGCTAAAAATTACAATGTTGAGAAAACAAACTTAACAGTCTGCAGCTTAAATTAGTCCACAAATTAATTCTTAATTCAATTTTTGATAAATTCAACAATCATGGCACCTGCAACCATCATCTGTGTCTGTTTGTTGTTGTTGTTGTTTATTTGTCAGCAGGATTATGTAAAAAGTACTGAACAGATTTGTACCAAACTTGGTGGAGGGATGGGGCCTGGGCCAAAGACAAATCCATTAAATTTTGGTGTACATGTGGTTAAAGATACAAGAATTTATGAGCATTTTTTTTTCACATTTTCATTAATTTCTCAGAAAAAAAATCAGACATATTTAAGGTGTTGAGATCTATGAGTTTGTACAGTTTGGGGCAGATCCTGATAATAATGCAGATCTGGTGTAAGAAAATGCTGAATTCACATTACACAGAGTTATACTGACTATGTTACAGGACAAATAAATCATTTATGTAATGAGACCACATACTACATATACTTCCTTTTATTCCTCTATTGTAAGAGCTAGACAAACGTGTGTAGGATTATTTGGCCTTGGCAGAGGTTTATGCTCTACTGATGGAGTTCTTGTAATAGTTTTATTCATATTTCTTCATGAGCAACCCCTGAATAACACTGAAAAAAAAATTTGAACCACAAAGATCAATAGTAGATGTTCAGACTTATATGTCTGTATGTCTGTAAATTAATTGACAATCTCCAAGATGAGGTATTGCATTTTATATTTTACCAAAAAAAAATGATAATAATAATTGGGACTGCTCAAACTAAAACACTACTCTTTCTAAATAGCCTCAAACATCTTTGACACATCTGTACTGCAGTTTCTTGTCACTTATCAGCTGGCATAAAAGCCAATACCAATATATGCATGTAATAAGCTTCCATGCTCCGCCAGGCTCTATTGAGAAAACACTGGGAAACTTGCTAAATGTCACAACAGCTAGCCAAGTCGCCAGCACTGCAGTGACATGGCCTCTGTACAGTTCATTAAAATCTGATGCATTTTTCTGTTGCTCTGCCCAGTACTTCAGAGGTACCAAAGGTTCAAAAGTTCACAAACACAGGATCACAAAGGAAAAATGTTCACGTCCATGTGAAAAGTTTACTGGCACCGCAATAAAAGGGAATCATTAATTTACTTATTGTGCTGGTGTCGTTCAGCTGGGATACACGACTGCTGGCTAATTTGCTCAAACTTTCTTTACTTGCCTCGTGCACAGTTATCAAAGGAAGAGCGAGGCCCAGCAATCCACTTGGGCCTCAGATGCCAAAAATACCAGACAATTCCTCTGGGATGATAACAGCAAAAAACTCAGCTCCACAAGGTTGGAGGCAACAGCCCAACAAGAAAGAAGCTAAAAGTCCAAATACACTACAGCTCAGTATATATTATAAAAGGACAGAGGTGAGATATAGTGAAATACAACATGATTTATGCCTAAATAATGATAACTGATTGTTAATTTGACTTTCTCAAACCACATCACACAACCATATTTCTTCTAACAAAGTCCAGTGATGCCTCTGTGACTCTGAGTCTGCTCATGAAAGCAAATACAGTTTTTTCCTTTTACAATCCACTTTGAAAAATGCTCAATGCGTTGAATATGAGGTCGTATTTTTACATTTATATGTTTATTTGAGCCTTATAAACACAGTTGAATGAGTGAATAACAGAACAGATGTCGCACAGGCTATCTTACAGTTTTTCCTCTTGCTTTATGGATAAACATGTAATACAGGCACTATCATCTCTATATCATTTGACCACTTTTCCATTTACTCAATTAACTTTTTAACTTTCATTTCCTGCAAGTCATACCATCCATCTCTCAATAGTGAGTATTTCCAGCATCAGGATGGTGTACGTGCAGATGAGTCAAAATAAACTACAGCGTGTGTGTTCATGGTACTGAAAAAACGTGTCACCCAGTGCAACAGTGTGGTTCATTAATGTGTTTTTTAATAGTCTGTAGAGACAATGGAGCTCTTTGGCTCAGAGGAAAAAAAGCTATATCAGGCTTTGACTACACAGGATCAATTCACCAGGGTTATCCTTTGAATAAACAAGAACTTCCTCGGTTAATTATTAGAGCTTTCCAAGATGAATATTTTCATGTCTGTTCCATTAATGAATCATTGTGCATTTGCATTACTTGGCTCCCACTGCAATATCACCACAAACATCCAAATTCAATATTAGCTTGCGAATTCCCAGGAATTATCTAATCAAGTAGCTCAATGCAGCCAGTAAACCCTGTAAGACATGTCCAAACACTTGTATGTATGTTTTGTACAATAAAGTCAATGTGTGGAAACTTAAATCTTTACACAAGCTTTTGACTGACTTTATTCACACAACCGACTGAATCACTCAACACAATCTACTTCTTGACAGTCACGTCTTCCAGCACCACACTGACATCACAGACACATCCAACTATAAAGATGATAACATTTGCACGCAGAGCAGTCTGTAAAATAAATAAAGTTTTAATTTCCAATAAATTCCCTGACCAGCTGATGTGTTGATAAGCTCTTTGGGTTCATTAGTCATGCTCATATTGACAACTTGACAACATATAATTTAGAGTCTTGAAAGCTAGATCCCCATGGGGGCACTATTCTGTGATTTATCCCAGAAAAATGTAATATAATACTGAATGTTCATTATCCAGCAGTCTGAGAACTTTATAGGAAACCCCTCAGACATAGTTTAAAGTCTGGCCCAGAATCATTCATCAGTAAATAACTGAAATTATTACATCTCAGCATGAATGGCTGAGGCTGATCTGTGACCTGCCGGGTCATTTGTCAAAGGGGGTCACGATAAAGCTTTGTTTGTTTTCAGTGACGAATTCACAAAAGTATATTGCATGGACATGACAATGACTCCAGTGTACTTCAGTGGCCTCCTCAGTCACCAGATGCTAATAAAGTGTTCGCTGAGAGTAATTTTCAAATTATTTAATATTATTTTAAGATTAGGAATCTCAACATGTCTGTGTTTGCTATGGTGATGTTCTCCCTTTCATACTTGGTCAATATGTTATTTGATGAGACCCATCCTGCTCTTAATGGTCAGTCAACTTTTTTTGTGTTGACTGATTGATATACTGATTGACTGAAGTGCCCTCCACTGCATGTCTGTCTTAGACTTGATGTATTGGGTGTAAACCTCAACAGAAGCCAACTAAAGATACTAAAGCCATCTCTAGATAACAAAACAAATCAGGACTGGACTTCTCAGGTCAGATGGGGGAAATTAAACCTAAAATTAAATCCATCCGCATCAACACAGAGATCACAAATGTATATAAACACAGTTCTCTAAGATTGCCTTTATATCTGCCTTCATTAACCACCAGTAGTAACATACCGGTTCTTAACTGAACACACAAGACCCTTTGTCTTCTCTCTAACAAATCACTATCCTTGAAGTAAACCTGGAGTCTTGGACAGATTATGAGAAAATGGGACCTTTTATGGTCTTTTTGATTCTTTTCAAGGCCATTTTGTGTATTTGCAGTCATTTGTAGTCTCTTTGTAGTTGTTTTGAGTCTCTTTGTGTCTCTTTGTGTTGGTTTTGCGTCTTAGTGGTCATTTGACATCACTCCGTGGTTGTTTTAAGTCTCTTTGTACTCATTTTGAGTTTCTTTGTCCCCCTTTCACATCTCTTTGTGGTCATTTTGTGTCTTTTAACTGAGCTTGATAACTTTCAAATAATAAATATTAACACTTCTTACAGAGGCTCTGGTCCATGGTCTCACTGACCAGCAGGTCTGTTCGGTTATCGACCTATGTCTAGTATACACAAACTCAGAGTGTTATGGTGTAAGCAGTAGCATGATGGTGGGCTCTGTCTGGTTGGTAGCCATCCTGCAGTGATGTATCACCAGCAGCAGCACTGTCAGTCAGGAAGGGCTGGTGGCCTGGTGGGCCTGACAGACATTGTTTAACAGTGATGTCACCACTTCCCGTCAGAGCCTGGGGTAAGGTGGAGGGGAGGGGAGGAGGGTGGCGGGCGGGAAAACACACAGATCAGCAAAACTGTGTGACAAAGAGCAAAAGAGCTGGTCCACTGCCGGTGGGCATTCAGGCTTATTATACATCCTAGATCTAAGCATCGCTCTTACACTTGGCTGGACTTGGCTTTATAAATTAAAAAACCAGTAACTGTTTTTTTTATGTTCTGGCTGATCAGTGTAGAGGAGGACTGAGATAAACTCATCTCAACAAGTAGAGGCTGAACAGTCATTACTTAGACTGCTAGGTTTGAACATGTAGAACTATAAATTAGGCTTCAGGCAAGTCACACAGACCACATCTAAAGGCAGAAGTATTCATATCGGGTCCAAACGGCACCACTCAACAGCAGGGCCATCAGCCTGCCGTTATATCCTCCTTCTGCCTGCAGCCCACTGCCTCCCTGATCTCTCTAAAAGAACTCTGTGGGCCACATTTACATGTTTTTGCCTCTGCTACTGCCACTACAGCAGCTTATTACGTAGTCAGCTCCTGCACTGCACCTGGGACTGACCTCCAGTAGAGTAACAGCAGCTCAGAGCAGAGCAGGTGCAGGTGAAGAGATATGATATGGATGATATATTATTGATATGGATGTTATTACTAACTGTCCCCACAAAAAAGGACAACTGCAATTTGCGTGATTCTAAGAAATCGAGCAGAATACACAGGTGAACACATGTAGTCAGAGGATGAGACAGACTATAAAAATCAGATTTTGCTAATAACCCTTCATTGCAATGAAAAACTATGTGGTCACACAACTATGGCAAGTAAGGTAGATCAAAGTTGATCCAGAGAGTCAGTCCCATAAACTGTAATGGGTAACGGACAGTTTGTGTAATAATTTTTAATAATTAACTATTGTTTTCTTCCGAACTATGTGACTAACCTGATAGCTTGTTTTAAACTTGCCCGGTAATCTGACTGCTTGTTCTTCCCCCATTGGGCCCATTTTAAGTAATGTTTCTGTGCTCTCAGATCTCAGCAGTCACTTTGGTGAGTGCAATGTTATTGGAACTGATAAAAACAATGACCTATGAGAATAAAACCCAAGTTGTAATAAACTGTAGTTTTCCTTTAAAGGCCGTATTAGCCCACTGCTGCTATCCAGGGAACTGTGCTGGGCTATTACCTCTACTCGTAAAAGGTACTGGCACCCAACAAGACCTTTACAGTATTCTTCAGGAAAGAGGATGGTTTTAGTTTATCCCTGGAGCCTAGGAAGACAGGAGAACATGTCCCACGCTGGGGGATGTCACATCCTGACAGTAAAATATCACAAATGTTAGGAGAAACCTAGCAGGCCACTCAAACCGAATTCCTCTCACTGAGAAACCCTTGAACAACGTCCAGGATGTGACCTACCAACTGCTGAAGTTGGTGCAGGTGTTGCCTGGCAACTGAACCCCTTTTTTGCAGAACAGGCTCCAGCAACAACCTCCAAAATCCACACACAAGTGTGGTGTTTACATAATGAGCCAAAATCACCTGAGAGACGTGTGTATGCTCAGGGTTCAGTCGGTTTCTCTGAGCAGTCATTACCAGAGGGGATCACCCTCACAGACATGAAAGGATCCGGCAGTAACATTCAAAGTCAACTAATTTGCAATTTAAACTATTATTTTGAAATGGGTCACAGTGAATACATTCACAGTGCAAACTAACACAGATGAAACTAAGACAGCAGGACCTCAGATACACTGCAACATGCTATTTTGACATTGACAAGTACATTAAACATGTTTTTCTACACTTCAGTGTTGGTAAATTGGTTTCAGTGGCTGGGTGATAATTCAGTATTATTGTTTATCTACTTTTGGGACAGAATATTAGAATTAAAATCACTTGGACCAGAGTGAGGTCAAAGGTCAGCCACCCAGTGGTGAATCTTTATGTGTATATAATGCAGTGTGTGTATGTTTTATATTGTTTATTTGTGGTGTGCTATATGATAAAATTATTATTATTAAATTATTAAAATTATGTGAACCTAGAAATACTTTACCTGGATGCTTCATAGCATGTCCCAAATACAAATGTGTCTGTAGACAACATAATTACCACTGTCTGTTGTTTAGGATTTTAAACTGTCTATGGTCTTTATATGGAATTTGTGATGGAAACATTACAGAGAATCAAATCTACACAGAAGAGGTCCATTGTTCTAAAAAAGGCTCAGTCCCTTCTGCAAGCTGAAGGTCAAGAAATCAAATGACTTTGTTTGACTTTCCGAGGCAGTCATGTGTGCCTTTATTTTGGCGTTTCCTCAGAGGAAACTCCTGATTACCAAGTGTAAAAATATACAAGTGACTTATGTGGGATGGAATCTGAAAAGCTGAAAGTCAACCATTAATGTTTCTGCAACAATTCACCTCATATGGTTCTTACAGGCGTGGAAAACTGCCCAAAATGTTTCAGGTTGGTACCAACAAACTCCAGAGCCGCAAGACTTTATCTGGAACTTATTTCTCTGCCAAGAACCAGACAAAAGAGGACACAAGATTATTTTTCCTCATGTTAGCCTGTGTTTTTGCTATGAATAAATGGAAATTCATATGGTCACAGAATAAGATTCCTGTGACCATGCATGGTTTAATTCGATTTTTTACTTTAGTTTGAGTGTGATGCAGCAGCCTGTTATAAAGACATCAGTAAGAATCATGGATTAGCCCTTATATGATCACAGATGAGGCCAACTGTAGAGTCAGTGAAACGTGGAGTCTTCTGAACCTTCATAGATCCTCCTGGAGGAATTTTATGAGCATCCTATTAGAAATATGGGCTTGTTTCACAGTACAAAGACTTAAGGACATGTTTACACTGTGACATCAATTAGTCAACCATCAGTAAAGCCAAAGAACAATGAAATTGTGTCAGACTTAACACTGGAGCGATATGTAAATGTGCAGGAGCCTTTCAGGTGCCACAAGTAAACACTGATTAATTCCAGGAAGATCCCCCTGCTGGTTTGACAGAGGAGGTTATTTAACTTTTGGAACATTCAAAGCCAGTCACACTCTCCAATTGACAGGGAAATAAAAACACGTTCTCTTTCCTTCAGGGTTTTTTTTTTAGAGGAGGCAGTTTTACGAACTCCGTCGAGAAATCTGTAAATTTTAACTTGCCCTGAATTTCCCAGATAGAGATTGAATAAAGAAAATAATTTAAGAACTCAAAAAAATGATCAAAGTCTTGTACTCATTTCGGCGTACATATATTAGATCAAACACTTTTACATTTACTAAAATTCTGAATTCTAATTTGCATCACGTCTTGTCCCCACATGACATCATCTTCTACACAATGCAGCGTGAAGAGGTCAAGCCACTATAACTTTATATACTTTAAGGAGACCTGAGGCTTCTCTGCTGAGTCATATAATTGCCGAAATGACCAGAAGACCGAATTAATTGGCAATATAGCGTATCGAAAATTCTAGCACTAATGTTTATTTTCCACCAAGTGACAGAACCTTAAATTGGAGGATTTTGTAATGGAGTTTGGCTTAATGCAGTTGGTTGTCTTTAAATTCATAATCAGAACGGAAAAACCTTTTAATTTGATAAATCGTGGACAAATGCATTATGTTAAAATACAGAATACAGCGAATGTGCACTTAAAGAAAATGAGTATAGCCTACCTGTCAGTGAGTGTTGACTGTATGCCACTCATTGGACTTCCCTTACGAGTTTCCAAAGACTTCACCCAAATAACATTGTTATGATAACGTTGCCCTTGTTTATTTTGTCTCCTCGGTGTCCGTCCATATCTTAAAATGTCGACAAGTCGTTATATCCAGTATGAGGAGTCTTTAAATGTCGTTATTCTAATGGGAGTTATTTGCTGAAAAAATCCCAGCTGAGTACGAACAGTAAAGTTAATTATATATTTATCGCCAGCCTAAAAACCAGAGAAGCAGGAAATGAAGATAAAGTGCTTCTTTTTCTTTAGGGTGTGTATATATTTCATTAGCCAGCCGCTGTTTGCATCAGAAGAGACATCTGGACAAACCGTGGACAATTTGCTGTAAATGTTTTTTTCTTCTTTTTTCCCGAACTTGCACTTTCTCAAATTACTTCCAAGTCCAAGATGAGGAATCTCTATTTTTCCTTGGGAAATAGTTCCATGACACTCCAGCCTATTCCTGGTGTCCGGGGAAGAATTACGTCAAACTTTGGCTGCTAAACCCAAAATGAACTTTATCCTTCTTCTTTCCGCCAAGTCCGGTGTCCAATGTGCCGATTTGGAAGCGCTGCAGTTTCTGTAGCATCCTCCTCCAGGTCTGTTCACTTTAATCTCCACTATTTTGCACAGCAGCCCCAAGTTTTTGCTCCGCAGTGTGATGCAAATGGAAAAAGGAAATGCTTCGCCCCCCCAAAAAAAAGAGTAAAAAAGAGGAGGAAAATCCACCTTCAATCCCGTTGCGTTCAAGAGCTCCTCGTACATCTCATAACTGTCAGATTTAAACAGTTGGAAGAAAAACTCAAATATTTTACTTGAGTAAAAGTAGCAAAACCACAATATAGAAATACTCTGTTACAAGTAAAAGTCTTGAATTCAAAATTTTGCTAAAGAAAAAGTACAGCTATTAGGATCAAAATTTACTTAAAGGGCTAAAAGTAGTAAAAGTAGAACGCTCCGTTTATATTATTGTGTCATAATTATTGATGTATTCATGTGTAAAAGTCACTTTAATGATGCAGCAGGTAAAGGTGGGATTAATTAATATCACTTTTTATGCCGCTGTGTGGCTTGTGGATTTCAGCCAGTGGATCAATAAAGTTCTATCCTAAACTATATATTTTTAAAAACTATATTTAAAAAAAAAATCATAATTTATTTGTTGATTATATTTTGTTTTAATAATCTAAATCTGTAAAGTAACTAAAGTTATCAAATAAATGTTGGGGAGTTTGCCCCTGAACTGTAGTGGACAAGAAGGGTAAAGTGTAAAGTTTACTTCAGTGGCCAGTGGAACACCTTTGGGGTGTGGTAGAGCAGAAAATTGGCAGAATGAATGTGCAGCTGACAAACCTGCAGAAATTATGTCGACATGGCCCAGAATCTCAAAGGAATGTGTCCAAGATCTTGTTGAATCCACGCCACGAAGACCTGAGGCTGTTGGTGTTCCTAGGCAGCTGATTGTGAGTTGGTTTGGCGCCTGTGGTTGGCAAAGTCGCCTGTGGGTGGCAGCCCTGCGCCAGCAATGCATCTCGTATCCTCATTTTTCTCACGAAGAAGAAGAAACCAATACATCCACAGACCAACCGCAGCTAGTTAGCAGGCAACATAAACAGTGGTACATCTAAGGGGACCTTGGGCTATTTTAACGGTTTAGCGTTTGTTTTCTTTGCCGCAGTTTGTTGGATAATTACTACAAGATGCGGTAGC
Organism: Toxotes lorentzi; assembly: GCA_037833715.1. Classification (NCBI taxonomy): domain Eukaryota; kingdom Metazoa; phylum Chordata; class Actinopteri; family Toxotidae; genus Toxotes; species Toxotes lorentzi. The sequence goes on along the minus strand of JBBMJY010000004.1, from coordinate 19,521,458 downwards.
GTAGCCGAATGTGTTGTGCTCAGCCATGTTTGTTTGGATCTTGGATTTACTAAGGCCTTGAAGTTGCTCAGCTAACGGATGGTAAGACATTGATTTGGCTTATAGGAACAGCTAGCTACCTAGCTAAGCTAACACCATCAATCGCAAAGGTTTTCAATACGGGATAAACCAAAATATATGTTTATATAGTACTCTATTGTACGTTCACCCTGCCAAATATGTCGTCTCTTTCTGAAAATGTTGTATTTTAATGTTACTTCGTGTTTTTGCGGTGCGATATATGATGGGATAATGTGGTGGAAGCGTACGCCTAGCAGGACGTCCCGTTTCCCGTTGTACTAACAGAATTTAACCCAGAACATATAAAATCTAAATGTTTCTTTGCTTGTCTTCAAACATAGGTGTTTGTAATCGTTAGGGCCTTATGTTATGTTCGGCATATAGCTGGTTCTCTCAGCAGCATTTGAACTAAATAAAATCTCCTTTTTTTGTGTATGTTTGGCCTTCTGTTCCCAGTGTTTTGTAGTTGCTGAGATGCCCAGTGGTGGGCGGTGCTGGCAGTCCGAACTGAAAAAGTTGATTATAATAAATGGGGGGCCTGGTGAACAGACTGTGCCGAACAGACCTGTGGCCAGCATGCTCTTCTCCTGGCTCCTTAAACCGCTCGTGTCGTTCAAAAACTAAAATTAAAATGCTACATCTGTAAATTGAGTCTGTCAGTAGTTTATAATTTTGTGCTGTCAGCAGTTCTTATGTAAAGTGCAAAACCAACAAAGAATTGTTCCAGCTAATGTGTATTGTCTGTATTACCAGAGCCTGGTATATTTCTGTCTGTCCATTGACTAATCAGACAATGAACTAATGGTTGCAGCTTAAAAAAAAAAAAATAAGATCG
>JBBMJY010000004.1:19486988-19520463 GCA_037833715.1 Toxotes lorentzi | reverse complement strand
TATCAGTGAGCCACACTGTTTCACTGGGTGACATGATCCAAATCCATTCTGCAGCATGACAACAATCCAAAAACAGGCCCACACCCACAGTCACAAAGAACTGCTGGTATAAATTTTCATTAAAGCACCAAATGTATATGAATCTGTTGCTGAAAATAGTCACCAACAATTGCACAATTAACCCCTGTTGAGTAATGTATGATAGAAACTACTATGGCTGTCTGTGTTAGAAGCTTACTGAGCCATTTTAAAAAGTGAAACTGTAAATTTGTCAGTGGTTTTTAGAGACTTGCGTCACATTGTTTGTTTTGGTCATTTTATGGGATTTGTTCATAGGAAGAAACTGTAGCATAACTCCAGCCATAACAGTAAACTAAATAGATACAGTGATGAAGGCAACATTAGCTGACCGATGTTTAATTTAAATGCTGCAGAGCGCATTAATGCACATGTTGTGTGACAGTGATGTAATCATGCAGTAGTAAACAATGACAAAAATCAAATAACATCCGCAGTAACAAAAACATTAATTGTTCACACCTCTCCAATGCTCTTCACCTGCAACACAACATCTCAGCACAGTATCTTTTGTCCTTTATTCCTGTTTTGCATGAATGCTGCATGAGTGATGCTAATTAACAGTTCTCCTGGGAGAAAAGCTCCATTATGAGGAATAAGATTAAATTAAGTACACACTTAAAATACGTCAAGGTTCCCACATTAGAGAACAAAATTCCCCACAAACTGAGTGTAATCCACTCAGCATAGAGTAATTGTACATGACTAATAATTATCTTGTCAGTCAGACTTTTCTGGTACGGTTAATTGCTCAAAAATGATTTATGAGTGCAGAGGAGCTTTTTTGTCATTGCAAAAATTAACAGCCAGTCCATTTATAGTATTATACTTTGGACCTCGTGTTAACTTGCGTGATCGGTTTGACTTGCTGCTGTTGTCAAGAGCTTACACTGGCTCTGATCCTTTAAAATACACACAGAACAGTGGTGGGGGATGAGTTTATGGGAAATGTGTTCATAAATGCATTATTATGATTATTATTATCGTATCTTCACTTAGCCCATGATTCAGCTGGAGAAACCGGTGCTGACTGGCAGCATGCCGGTGGTATGGCCCACCATCCTTGACCTGGGCAGGGATGAGTGCAAAAGAATTCTCCGTAAACTGGGTGAGATTATTCTTCTTGAGCCTCAGTGGTCATAAAAAGTTGGCTCGAACACACTGAATGCACTGCTTTTCATGTGTGTAAAAAATAACTGCAGTTAGAAAAGGATCATCATACGTTTAATTAGTGTCACTGCTAAGCTTGATGAGCAAGATGCTGTAGTGCTGCCTGATGTTTGATGCGTGTTTCTGTATTTACCAGAGCTGGAGGCTTATGCTGGGGTTATAAGCGCATTGCGAGCCCAAGGAGACCTGACTAAGGACAAGAAGGATCTCCTGGGAGAGCTCACTAAAATCCTCGGGTAATTGTTTCTCGTAAAACTTGATGATTGAGAGGAACAGTCTCTTTTTTCTTTCTGCATACTAATTTTGCTCTGTCCACCCACCACCCCCGTCCACCCAGTATTTCAACTGAGCGCCATCGTGCAGAAGTCCGCAGGGCTGTCAATGATGAACGCCTTACCACCATTGCATATCAGTGAGTGTATAACTGATGTTTGAGTGTCATTTGTCATGTTCAGTACATTACATTATGTGGAGTAAGACAGTAAATGTCATTGTGTAGATATGCAGCTGCAAGTGCTTATTAACTGCACTGACACAGCAGTAAAAGCAACCGAGACAGGCGGTATTATGGATTACTGATTTTCAGAGGGTTTGGACATAAATGGAAGATAGAAGAGAAACAAACTATATTCATTTTGGGGAATTATAGTTTTAAAAACAGTGATTTAAGAGCTAACATAACATCTTTTTCAGCATGTCCGGTCCTAACAGCTCGTCTGAATGGTCCATTGAAGGACGCCGGCTTGTTCCCTTGATGCCGAGGCTGGTCCCTCAGACAGCTTTTACTGTCACTGCTAATGCTGTGGCCAGTGCCACAGCCAATCAGAATGCCTCCCTTCTCTTGCCAGCTGAAACAGGAAACAAAGAAGGTAGGCCACAAACACTTTGCATTCGACTAAGGGTGTTTGGAAACAGATCAGATGTTAAATGATATGTCTCATTTCCTCCCTGCAGTGGTTGTATGTTACTCCTACACAAGCACCACCTGCACCTCCACCAGTGCTACAGCGACCAGCGGCACTATAGGAGCAACGGTGAAGTCCCCACGACCACCCAGCCCCTCATCCAATGTGGTGGTGCTGCCCAGCGGGAGCACTGTCTATGTGAAAAGTTAGTGTCAACAAATCATCAAGAAGCATTTCCTCTTTTCTTCCTTTAGATTGAAATGATAGAGGTGTTTCAGGAAAAACTAAGTTTAGGAGAAACAGTTATGGAAAGAAAATAACAGATACCAGTCAAGATATAAAATGTGTGATCATTCCCAGAGGTCATTCTTCTGCTCAGGCATGAAAACAATCTACTAATCAGCCTAAGGGGGGCGCTACAAGGCGTGTTCACTCATTGCTGACACTCACTGCTCACTCGCTGCTTTTTTTTGTGTATGACAGCTCAGGCTTTCCACAGGACAAGTGATTCAGAAGTTCTTTCCACAGTCCAGACTTTACACAGTATCTGCTGGATTAGATTTGACAATTCAACAAGCATCTGCTGCCAATTTGTGCATGCATATTAAACAGCTGGTTTGAGCAGTGTGTGACAGGCTAATTTAGGAATGGTATGAGACATGAGAAGATGAGTGTGTCTGCGAATTATTATTTGAAGCTGTAATGAGAGTTATACTTGCAAAACTGGTCTTAAAGCGGCATTTGTTGGATTTCTGGATTTTGTAGAAATGTGTTGCAACTTGCAAATCAGGATTGAGAGAGTTCAGATGTTTAAAATGTTCAGTCCTAACCTTTTATTTTACTCTATAAACTTTGCCACTCCACTTACTTTAATTTGTGGTTGGATTTTCACATGTACATCACGTGACAAATAACTAACAAACAGTTAAACGGTTGATTCATTGATTAGTTGATGAAAATTAATCAGCAACCAGTCTAATAGTCAAATAATGGTTTAACATAATGTTCACTGGAAAGTGGAAAACATTTATTGCTTCCAGTCTCTCAAATGTGATCATTTTCAGCTTCACCTCCTCTTAAATTATAGTAAATTGAATATATTTGGCTTTTCAGCTGTTGATTGGAAACTGTGATTGACATGTGACACTATTTTCTCATTAAATACACCAAACGATTACTCAATTAATCAGGAAAAATACTGACAGAGTAATCAATGATTGGTAGTTGCAGCCCTTGACAGAACCCCATCCCATCAATATCCTGAGTTTGTGCCCTCCATTTTCCTCACAGGTGTAAGTTGTTCCGATGAAGACGAGAAGCCTCGCAAGCGAAGGCGGACCAACTCATCCAGCTCGTCACCAGTGATGTTGAAGGAGGTTTCCAAGGTGTCCCCGCCTGTATCCAAGAACATCACGGTGCCAGTGAGCGGCAGCCCCAAGATGAGCAACATAATGCAAAGCATCGCCAACTCCCTGCCGCCTCACCTGTCCCCCGTCAAGATCACCTTCACCAAGCCCACAATCCAGACCACCAGCACCACCACACAGAAGGTGAGTGACGCTTCTTCACATGCTTTTATGTTTTTTGAAAACATCTTGCTACATGCTACTTTTATTCATACTTATAATTACTTTTGATTTGATCAGGTGATCATTGTGACAACTTCTCCGAGCTCCAACTTTGTGCCCAACATATTGTCCAAGTCTCATGCTCACAACAACGCCGCTGTGTCCAAGCTGGGCTCCACCTCCATGCTGACCACGCCCACCCAGAAACAGACAGTGATGTTCCCTGCCAGCTCCAGCCCTTCCACCAACCCCAACACCATCGCTGTGACCACAGTGGTTTCGTCTACTCCTTCAGTGGTCATGTCAACTGTTGCACAATGTGGGTCCTTCCTCTGTACCGACATAAGTAATGTTTTCCAGGTTCCCAAGAATCTCAGTGTGGAGCCTTTAAAAATCTATTTAATGTTTGATAATTAAGACTATTCTTAGTGTTCATGATAACCTTAAAGCTGCATTCATTGTTTTTTTGTTTTTTTTAACAAGTTGGGGGCGATGGAACAAACTGTAAACACAACTTTATAATTAAGTTGCTCTCATGAACACATTAGCGAATAGTTGCTTATTGACACATCCAGCAGTCACAGAGTAACATTAACATTCATTCGGTGTTGTGTTTATGTCGGCCGGATTATTTTAATTCCAACATCCGACTCCTGAGAAAAATAAGGTCATATTTCTCTCCTGTTTTGTGCTTTAAAAAGTGCAGAATAGTCACCGGCCAGATCTGAAAAATGCAAGTCTTGAGACTTGTGGCAGCTGCACCTACAGTCACTCACTGTGAGTGTTCACTGTTGTAGGTGCTGCTTCAGCAGGAGTGAAGGTCGCTTCAGCCAGACTTCCTTCACCTAAGACACTGGTGGGGTCACCCACTCAAATCCTGGCTCAGTTCCCCAAACAGCAGTCACCCAAACAGCTGCAGCAGAGCTCACCTTTAGGAGCCTCCAGTGTCGGTCAGACCCAGAGCACCACCACCTCACCAGGAACCAAGCCCACCATTCAGATCAAACAAGAGTCTGGTAAGGATGCCTAACTTTGTGTTTCTTTTGTTCTTCTCCTATTTCTTTATCTTTTGTCTTTATTTCCTTCTTTCTTTCTTTTTTAATTTCATTTTGGTTTCTCTGGAATAATTGTGTATTTGTGTATGTGCATGTAGGAGTGAAGATAATCACTCAGCAGGTTCAGCCCAGCAAAATCCTGCCCAAGCCTTCATCAGTGGCGCTGTCCAGCAGCAGCTCCTCTCCCATCATGGTCGTCAGTAGCAACGGAGCCATCATGACCACAAAACTGGTGACTCAACCCACAGGTGGGTGATCTGAAATCCGAAACTGTAAAATCAAATCTAATCCAGAGAATGAAATTTTGGCATCTTACATAACATCTACCTTTCTGTATGCAGCTACTCAGGCCACCTATACGAGACCCACCGTTAGCCCCAGCATTGGCGCAAGAATATCAGCCTCCAGTGGCGGAGCCACCTACGTGAAGACCACCAGCGGCAGCATCATCACTGTTGTGCCCAAGTCACTGGCCACTCTGGGTGGGAAAATCATCAGCAGCAACATCGTGTCTGGTGAGTCAGCAATGTGGATTTCTGTATCACACCCTGTCCAGATCAGGTAGGAGAGATTATCATGATGTTACTTGCTCTTTTTTTTTTGCAGTTTTTGATAAGGTCAGTTTTGGTTTGATGAAATGTTGTCTTCCCTCTGCCACAGGCACGACAACTAAGATCACCACCATCCCCATGACCTCCAAGCCAAATGTCATTGTGGTTCAGAAAACAACAGGAAAAGGAGCGACCATCCAAGGACTGCCCGGCAAGAACGTGGTCACTACGCTTTTAAATGCAGGGGTCAGTCAGACACCACAATATGATACAATGCACCTTTTTTTATTTTAAATTATTTTTAGAGAAAATCTGGCAGCAACAGTGCTGATGAGATCAAGTGTAAGTTGTGTAAGCAGCATTGTTTGGTTTTCTTACTCTTATAGGATATTAAATTGAAAACTTTGGGTTTTCAGCCCAGACAGACCAAGACGCTGGAGAACACCAGCATGGGCTCTGAGAACTTGTGATGGACATTTTTATCAATTTGATAACTTTTTACAGATCAAACAATTACCCAACAAACTGAGAAAAGAATCAGAATATCAGTCAATAGTGCAAACAGTTGTAAATAAATGCATTGTGTTGCTTTCAGCCCTGCTTTATCTCACTGATGGGATGTTGGACCGTGTCTTTTTTTTACCTGCCACTTGGTGTCGCCAAAGTTAGAAACTCTTAAATACTGCACACAGATACTTTAAACATTTTGCTATTTTAAATTTACTGAATTGAGTACCTTAATTGTATTAAATTCAGTAAAATGCAGTATTTGTGTTTTAAAGGAATAGTTCAACTTTCTGGGAACATCTTGAGAGTTAGATGAGAAGAAGGATATCACTTCTATGTCTGTCCATGAAATATAAAGCTAAAACCAGCATCTGAAATCTCCTGTACATCACTGGGCTGCTGTTTGTTGTGTGATACGCTGTATTAAACATTGTGCTGCTGTGCCTCAGGGTGAGAAGAGCATACAGGCTGTTCAGGGGACCAAACCAGCGATCATCACAGCCTCCAGGCCCATTACCAAGATGATTGTCACCCAGCCCAAAGGCATGAGCTCTGGATCCCAGTCCACCGCCACAAAGATCATCCCAACCAAGATCGTCTATGGCCAGCAGGGCAAGACACAGGTGAGACATGCTCTCCACCAGCTCCATCAACTCTTTCTCTGCTTTTATTAAAGTTTTCTTCAATCTACAGTAATCTGCAGTTCTGATATAATCCAAATTTACAGGCACTTGTTTGAACATACTCCTGGGTGTGCCACAATCAAGCGTTTTCAAATTCAATTAAGATAAAGCTGTTTTAAATATCATCATTAGCTCCTGGTTAACCACAGGCCAATGAGAGTATCATATGACTGTTCGCAAACCACAGGAGGACATTCATATGACCTGTTGCCATTACGTGACCAAACACAAGGGTATCTTTGAAAGTACTTTATTGTGAATGTCAGCTGTAAATTCAGTACAGAAGAGAAGTTATAATTGCTGGAAAAAACCAGAAGAAGCAAATGTGTTTCTCTGAAAATGAGAACAAATTGCTCATTTTAGTCTTCTCGAGAAGGAGACTTGTTCTGTCTTCTGAGTTGTGCATTCATTCATTAATCTGGTGACACCGGCGCAGGATATTTTCCAAGAAGTGAGAGCTTGTAATTTAATCTATTAGTTAAAACAAAAGAGGAAAATCCCCTGTTCTATAGGTTTAAAAATATATACAGGGGCTTTAACACTGACCTTCACTCTTCCTCCCTTTACTTCCCTCATTCAGGGAGAGAAATGAGTCTAAATTGAGTCTGTGAGCACGGCAGACTGACAGCCGTGCAGTCTGCTGCTTTCAGGTCAAACAGCTGTAGAATAGAGTGTTTGTCTCCTGAAACATGATCATGTTCCCGACATCTGATATTAACATTGACGTATTATTATCTTTAAAGTTCATACGGCGATCAGGTTAGCAAACTGTTTCCTATTTGCACATCCAACAGACGTGGAGCAACTTTAGCATTCACATGGAGTTTTTAGTCTCTGGCCACCTGACATATATATATGACACACACTGTGCTAAAGTTTTAGACACTTGAATGCTGCATAATGAATTTTGAAAAGATCAGACACCTGCTGTGTGGATGGTGAGAATTTTAAGTCCAAAAATCCAGACTTTTCCACATTTCTGAATAATTTCAGTATAAAATATTTTATTTGTATTCTATGATCTCTAGTCGTTATCCAATGTTGTTTATTGTCAGGAGGTGTGATGGGCCTGTACAATGAAACCAGAAACCATTGTAGGTGTTTTAGGTTCCTGTGGCATGTTTATTGCTTCTGTAGAAATTCATATATTTCTGACGTATGCCACACATGTCTAAAAGTATATCAAGTCACTTAACAAGAAACACCCACTGAAAGGCGATGATAAAGTTAACTCCCCCAGTGTCCCAACCAAACATCATCTGTTCCCTTTATGAGGGTCATAATGAGAGACTTGTCACAAGAAAAGAACATTTTATCACTCCAGCAAGATTCTGCTAACATCTCCATTGTCCACTCACACACAGTGTTTCAATATCAAACTCGTCAGCCAAGTCTTGATCTAGACTGAATTCAGTTTTTGTTTTTAGTCGTCGGGGAAATTGAGGTTAGTGACTCAGCAAGCTTTGCGTAATATGCATGTACAGTTCATACTGTATTGAACTCCCACGGCGATGATCGGCTGTGGACTTTCAGTGAAAACCGCAAAGTGGATCAGGCAAAACCACAGCTGCACATTTTTAAGACAATTTAGGTGCCAACGTTATAAAACATTTTCCAGTGACGAAAATGGCACCTGTGTACAAAACGTTTTTCCAGTCGCTGTAAAATGAAAACAGTTTTTCACATAGACTGTTGATTCAGAAATATGTCTTTTGGCTTGTTCCTGTGTATGACCTACTTACTGAACATGAAAATAAGTAAGAGGTATTGGTAATGCAACAAAAGCAGATGGAAATATGACTCAGTTATCGAATCTTATTCAAGAATAAGAACCCTCATGAAGATAATATCCTCAGCTCGTATCATCATGCAGACTCTGCCATCTACTTTACAGCAGTGATTCCCAACCAACCATATGTGTGTACAAGAGGGATTACAAAGTGGCACGGAGCTGATTTTTATCATATTTATTGTCCAAATAATCAACAAATTATGAATTACAGCAAGCCAACTGCACAAGAATTACTTCCTGCCAACCTGAGGCAGCTGTAATACCACATCCTGCAACTGAGAATGCGTGACAACTAGTCAACCAGAAAGCAGAGAAGTGAAATAAGCCCTAAAAGTAATGACTAAATGATAAACATCTAACTTCTGCCAGTCCAACTGGTGGTAGCATGAATGCAACCATACTGGAAAAAGAGACTAAGCTCAGACATCCCAAAATCACTGTCTTATGTCAAATAAATATTTTTACAAAATAAATTTTTATAATCTTTGGTTTCCTTCCAGGTTCTCATCAAGCCTAAGCCAGTTTTCCAGACGGCAGTGGTGAGCGAACAGACCAGGCAGCTGGTCACAGAGACGCTGCAGCAGGTGACCCGCTCAGCAGACATGGGTCAGGGTCAGACCTCGGGCTCGGAAGGGTCCACAAAGGACGAGGTCACCAGCTTCACGGAGACAAGCAGCTTAGCTGGTGAGGCCTCCCATGGCAGCACTCAAGGTATACCACTCCTATCCTTTTCCACGGCATAGTGTCAAAGGTTGACAAGGCCAGATAAATTAGTTGTCGCTGCTTAATTATCGGTTTGATTTGAAACAGAGTTTAATGTGAAAAAAAAATAACCCATAAAATTGTGAATTTGTCCCACATCGTCTCCATCAATCCCCAGATCCGCAGCCTGTAGTGCATGTGGTGTCCTCCAGAGAGCAGGATTGGACTGAGCAGGAAGTAGCTGTAGAGTCCAGCCCCGCTATTATTTATCAGGAGGTGTCTGGCGGGGAATCCCAGTCTGCGACTTCTACCATCAAAGCCCTGCTGGAGTTGCAACAGACAACTGGTGAGCTTTTACATAATGGAAAGGCTGCAGACGTAAAACAAATGATGAGTACATAGACAGAGATAAAGAGTCCCATGGAAGTTTGGAATCATCTTTAGACTGATTAACAGTAACTGCTTTATAAAACATTGACTAAATTCCTAAAAGAGATGATTGTGGTTAAGTGTATGAAATCTGAGTGGTTCAACAGATCCACTCATTAACGGAGGTTTTCCCCATTTCTCATTGTCTACTGTCTTCAAAACACCTTGTGATTTCTAACGCATAGAGTACTCAGAATTCTCAAGTAGGAATTTTATTCTCAGCTGCACAGAGAGCAAGCACCAGAGTCTGTTTATACCTAATTTTATCACATCGTACATCATGTATGTTTTATCACATTTTGGTAAGAAGCTTTCCTGTTTTCTGATCTGCTCCCATTTTCATTTTCTGTTGATGGAAACTTAATCTATGCTTATCTGTTGTCTTGATAAATTCAAGCTAATGTACATTTTCACAACACCAATTCCACCAGTACAACAGCAAAGTTGTGTCATGCGTTTTTGAGTTAACAGTAATGTTGTTCTCAGGCACTTTGTCATTTTTTTGACCGTTGTTAAGTTACTGTCCGTAAATTTTGCATTTCCTGTGCACGTTTCAAATGAAAAGCCTAAGTTTGAACTCTTATAGTGATGCAGAATTTATGACTGATCTGATCTGGTATCTTCCAACAGTAAAGGAGAAGGGAGAGTCCAAACCGAGGCAGCACACTATTGACCTGAGCCAGCTGGCCGTGCCCATCCAGCTGGCCCAGGAGAAGAAGCCCAGCCCGGAGTCCCCCAGACCCTCCACCTCAGAGGCTGAACCCAGCACTGAGTACGTCACAACAGGTACGCCTCCTCAGTCTGCTGCATGACTCTGCTGTATGAAATATCCAAATGACTCTTGAACACTGTGCACTTCCTTTTTCGGCTGGAAGCTCACAATTTCAGTGGAAGTAACTGAAATTCCCACTAAAATCTCAAATTTGTGCATAGTGATGCACAGTTATCCTTTGATTGTTGAAAGTAAATGTGTATTTATGAGTGTGTGTGTGTGTGTCTGTCTCTGTGTGTGTGTGTGTCTGTGTGTCTGTCTCTGTCTGTGTGTGTGTGTGTGTGTGTGCCCCCATCTTGCCCTATATTTAACATGATCATCTTACAGTATGACTGTGTTTCCCCTGCCAGGTAAAGTCAGCAGAGTGGGAGTGTCCTCAGAGGATGATGATGTGGTCATGTCCTCCAGTCAGCAACCAGGAAAGCCCTACAAACCTGTTGTCTCCTCTGCAGCTTCGCATGTCAGCCATGTGGTGAGGACTCTTCAGAGTAGGACTTCAGTCTAATGCTCTTGTGCTTACATACAATCCAAATAGAACATACATGGACTATAGAGATGTTAGCCTAATTTAACTGTGCCCGTTTTGTTTCTATCTATTGATCCATTATTCTGAGTCTGCCATGGCTCATGATATCCTGAACTAAAATCTTCACTCTTGCTATTTATCTTAAGAGTGATGCTGAAAGCAAGTCTCTGTCTCCGAGATTTCCACCTTCACCCTGAAACAGTGGAATGAATGAATTGAATTTCCTTTGAGGTTTTTATACTGTGAGCACCACAAACCACTGTCTGAAATTCTCATGGGAACTATTTCTTCATTTGGACTTAATGTAGTTTCAATGAAAACTGTTCACACTGAAGTGTATGCGTTACCACCAGAGAAAAGTGAGATATTTCATGGGGGGAATTTGGTTGAAATGACCTTTCAAAGAGAAATTCTGATGCGTTAACTTGTCTGGTGATGACAGGATTGTTTTGGTTTTACACCATAGTTTCTGTCTAAATTTTGTTCAAGTTTCACTCTAATTCGTTGGCAACACCAGACAGAAACCTGCAGTACATTGCCAGATCATGTAAAGTCATGTAAAGTGTTTCATTGACGTTTTAGTGATAGATTCATTGAGTGAGCAGTGGCTTAGAGTCGAGAGCTCTTTTTTAACTTTATAGTGTGAGACAAATAAATTGTATGTATGTTGTATCTGAGAGGGACAATCCCTTTAACCAGCTGTGTGGGGGTGATAGAAGCCAGGTTTTGAACTTCTCTCTCAAGTTCTCTTTTTCAATTATTATTGATAAGACTGTTTTTGTCACTTTTCAATCTAACGACTGAGTGTAACACTATGAACATCCATCCCTCTTTCAGGAGAGACTGTCTGAAAATGTGCACCATCAGCACCACATTTAAACAGAATTGGTTCTTTATCGTCTCTATGGCGACCAGTTCTTCACCATGCCCTCGAGTGTGGTCGTTAAGAACAACTATAAACACATCAGTACATATGACTTGTTGTCCAGATCAGGTTATTTTCTCACCTAACCCCATCCGAAGTCCAAATTTTACTCTGGAGCCTTGATTATTTGAAGAAGTTGTGTCATCTTAATAACATCATTTATCTTATTTTTAGTCTTCTGTGTGACTCTTTCAGCCCTCTGACAGCCACGGTAAAGCTGAGACCGAGACCATGTTAGAGGTGGGTGAGCTGGAAGGCGACACCTTGGATCCCCAGACAGGCTTGTTCTACCGCTCCACCCAGCCAGCTGCAGATCCCGTGAAGCCAACCACCCACTCTGCAGGCGCTCAGGCACCACCTCTGAGTCAGGCTGAGGCCGAGCAGAGCCGGCACAGCTCCACCTCCAGCCAAGCACCGCCGCCGCCACAACTGCAGAGCAAACCTCAGATCATCCAGCCTTCCTCCTCCTCCACCACCTTCCCCTCCACTCCTCCTCTGACTAAGAAACTCCCTAAACTACGGGAGCAGAGTCAGCCCAAGCCCCAGACCCTGACCCAGAGCCCCAAAGACAGACCCCTGACTGCACCAGCCCAAGCGGGGGCAAAGGCCACGACGCCAGGCACACCGACCAAGCACCTGGTGACGCCGCAGCTCCCAAAGCTCCAGCAAGCTCCCACATCCCACCACAGGCCCCTGCACACATCGATGTCCCACCCTCCTCCGCTGCAGGCACACCACCCTGTCAGCACTGAAAAGAGTGCATCCAGCCAGGTGAGTGGTTTTACACCACACACTTCACAGGCAGGAGTCAGAAATGAACAGCTCGGGGGATTTGTTTCTTTAGAAACGTTTTAATTCACACGCAAATGTTATAAAACATCTGTCATGTTTACCTTGAACAGACCACAGACTGATAAGAAACACGAAATTGTTTTATGGTTGTATTAACGCCGGCTGCAGCTGCTGCTCTTCTGCTTTCTGTCACTGTCAACTGAATTCTGTAAGGGGCGTTTCTAATATTTCCCTAAATACATTTTTCTTCCTTTTAATAGAAAAACATTTTAAAAATATAAATAAAATATTTAGAAAAAAAAATATTGACAATAGATTAAAAAAACTCACATTATTTTTTGACTGCAAACATATGACTAAATGTGATTTCAGTTGGAGTTCTCTGAATTTTCATTTCCTACATTTGCATTTTTTCTTCATTAAAATATCTTCACCACAGCAGCCAATCATCACACAGAGTGCTACGGTCACCAAGATCACCTTCGGTAGCTCCCACCTTTCATCGCCGGTCTTCAGCAGTGGGGAGGCCACTGCCAAGCTGATCCCAGAGTCTAGCTCTGGGCCCTCGGGAGACAAGCCCTCGGTGTCGGACATCCTGAAGATCTCCATGATGGAGGCGGAGATCGACCCCAGCACGGAGCCCATGGTGGTGGATTCTTCCAGTGACTGCGGCCCTCTGGGGAAGGCCCTGGAGGTCCAGGCTGTGTCAGGCACACTGGACTCTGGCCAGTTCATCAGCAGCTCCGGTTCCGTCATGCATCATTCCCACACAAAGCCTCAGCAGTTCAGCTGCATGCAGGGCCTCACTGCACAGAGGAGCAAAGAAGACCTAGAGGTTATTGAGGTGAGATGATTATTACAAAAATATTTTGGTAATAAATCACAGAGCTCAAGATGCAGACTGAGATGGAGGTCATTAGTGTGAACCATACTGTGATATTTGGTCTTCTTAAACTTACTACGTCTACTTTATATTGATCACTATAGTTAGATGTATGTGCTGGCACTCCAGTATCAGCAGGCTGACATGTGTTTAACCCCCCCCCCCCATCCCAAAAAAAAAGTGAACTGACTGAAAGCCTGATGTGACTAACACGTGCAGGTGATCCCTCAGTACTCCATCTTGCCGGACTCGAGCCAGTCCAACGTGGTGGTGGAGCCCAGCGGCTTCCTGGAGATCACCAACTACACCAGCCAGCAGCTGGAGGAGGACAGCCCTATGGAGCAGGAGGTGGACAGCAGCAACGATGAGGCCGCGGCAGCCAGCCCCCCCGACCAGCCGTAGTCACTCCATGCCAGAGACACTGATGGGAGCAGAGCAGATTTGGATTTGAACAAGCAGACATTTCGTTTTGTTTGAGGCCTCCGACCCAGCGGACAGAGACCTACTGGTTGTTTTTTTTTTTTTATAGTGCAAGAGCAAGAATGTTTTCAGTTGTGTAAAATAATGGTTTGTTCATAATAAACCTAGTATGTTTTCCTCCCCACAACTAATGGCACATGTGGTTTTTATTGCCAGCGAGGAGTGCTGGATGTAAAATGTGGGAGTGAGGTGAAAGGATTAGCCTTAGTCCAGTCCCAGACAGTTGGACAGCCGCCTCTCAAAACACACTTAATTGCTCCAGTATGTTTACTATTACTTGCAGGAGTTTGCGAGACATTTACACATTTATGAAACTGATTATTTGGAATTTTTGGTACTGTGCCTCGTGCCACTGTACTTCATTTCAAAAACACACAGTTTTTACAAACCTGCGACATGTTTTCCAGTAACATCAGTCACACCGATTTTTGTACAGTGACTCTCCTGATGCATATGGACATTTTCCTTTGAAGACTTGAAGGTTTTATCAGATTTTTGTTTTCCTTTTAACCGACTTTGTAACTGTAAAATCTCCCAATGCTCATGGGATTTAAGTTTTCAGAGGAGAGAACGAAGCCGGAGCACGCCGAATTGCTGCGTGGAACGTAAAGCAGAACCACTAAAGAGCCCAGGAGGAATGATAAAGTCCAACAAATGTTATTACTCATTGTAAGTGTAATGTAAAAAAAAAACAAAACAACAACAATGAATTAAGCAATGTACCTTTTTTGTAAGATATATTCTGGAGTTGAAAATGTTGCTGTGAGAATTTCACTAAGTTTGCATTTCCATTTGCATAGTGTGTTTAAACTATGCATTTCTTTTATAACTTTTGAAATTAGATGACTAGTTGAGAGACATAATTTAATCTGCACAATAAATCTGCTGAGTAGAACCTGTCAGTTTATGTAGTTTTATTGGGTTCAAGAAAGAGGGGGGAAAAAAAAGAGCTTTTGAACGTAGAAAGACAAGATGAAGAGGTCACCTTGTGCTTTCGTACTCAAATTCACCTGAAGTTGACAAGATGTTCTTATTGTAGTTTTTATAAAGGCACACGCTCTGTATTTGCATAAAGCTCAGAGACTCACAAGAGAGCGATTCTTTTTTTTTAATGATGTGTACAGAACCTTCTCTTCTCTTCTTTGTATTCTTCTTCTCAGCATTGTGTCATGAGTGCAGTGAAGTCCCCAAATGATCCTTTTATGTACTTAAACTTATGTATTAGTCTTTTGTCCTTTAATACTTATTCTTTCCCTCCGTGTTTGTGGCTCTCACCCCATAAATGTATTTGTTCTTACTGAAGAAGTACATCCTCAAAAAAAGGTCACAAACATACATTCAGTTTTAAAAGAGGCTGAACAGTTTCCCCAAAACAGCTGGGCGCTGTAGTTTCTAGTAACATCACTCAAATAGGAGGAAACTGTGGTTTTCAGAAAGGTGTTAATACACATTTGGTGCTCCAGTGGGTATTTCCAGCAGCAGAATGTGGGATTGAGTCCAACTGTGTGGCTCACTGATGTATTTTAATAGTTTTTGGATGACAGTGAAGCTCAGTGGCACAGAGGAATAAGACATGTCAGGCTTATAGGATCAATTCATTGCTGGTTTGAGTCTTTTCACAGAATTTCCTTACAAAAATAAATATATAAAATATCAGAAGAACCAGACTCATCCTTCAGAAGTTAATTTACCACCATAATAATGTCATTTTTTCAGTGTTCAGTGTACTGTTGTAATGTTCTCTGATGGTGACCAATTAGCCCACCCTCCTCTATACTACACATTTCATACAGATTAACTGTTATTCAGGGACCGTTTTGAATCTTACTGTAGATGTGTAAGCACACAGTTTAACTAAAAACAGTATTTAAGCTCTTCTGCTCACGGTTATTGATGACGTGTGTAACATGTCTTTAATGTTTGACTATTTAACATGTAAAATGACACAGGCGTCTTTGCTGCTGCTGGGATCAAGCTTGCTTTTCCTCCACTTAAAACAAAGTTACTTTACTTCACAGCTCTTGAAGAACAAAATCTTGAAATTTTGAAAAAGCACACACGAGTTTGTAGAGTGTTATGTTATATATGTTTTTGGCTCATGTTCAGCTATTTCATATATATATACCTACACTTGGCCTCAAATTGGCTCAGGAAGTGAAAAAGCATGTCTGGAATTTATGAAGGCTCCTATTGGCAAATATAAAAACATATTTGTTGCAGTGTAAGGACCATCTGAGCCAGGTTTCATGTTTATAGGACACTGTGCTGTGGTGTTGGAGGTTTTTCTGTTGGCTCTGCACACTTGTAAAAGCTTTAATGCTCACTCCCTGCTAGAGTCCAGCTCCACACGGGTGGTTTTCCTCCTCGTGTTGAAAGTGATCCAGTGGGCTCCCGGGGGCACAGATCCAGCCTTCAGAGTCTGATTGGTTGGCCTCAGCCTAAAGACATGTGGCTCTGTTTAGGAGCATGCTGACTTACCACCCCTCCACCCTGCACCCCTGCTTAGATAATGGTGTCTAAAGTCCCACAGGATAACACAGTTTACCCGGCTCTGCTGAGTCACCTGACTGAGACACTACCACAAGGAACAGTTGAATTACAGTTGTGTTTCAGGAAAACTCAAAGAGGATTTAATCCTTATTTTCAGAGTGTAAAATTCACTGCATGCCAAAGGAATTTTGCACAGATATTTATGTTCCCAAAGGATGACTCCTAATGACCTCTGATTTTCTTCATATTTGTGCTTCTGAAATTACCAGTTTGCAGCTTCTACATGCTCTTAATACAACATCCAAGTCGTAATTTTTCTGTGTCCAAGCTTTCAGATTTTTCTGAAAGCTTGGACACACGAAAACATGGCGCATCATAATTCCAAAGTGCTTGATAACCAAACAAATGCAGTTGCCGCATGTCCCCCAGAGTGGGCTGATCGAGGCAGTTGGTCTTGCCCCTCACAAGACCAGCTCTGCAGTCATACAACTGTCTGGAGCTGTCTTGAGGAATGGATGAGAAGGACTTGCTTGCTATTGTACAAGTCAATACGTGTGCATGTTGCATGGGTGAGGGTTAAATACTGTTCATTGATTATACAGCACTACATCCATTAAATTTGTGTTTAATTACTTACAACAGACTTTGGTTGAGGTGAGGCTTCCATTTATTTCATTTATCAAACACTGTATTGTGAATTTGGACATACAGAAGCTTCAAAGACTCTAAAGCTGAGTTCAAGTACAAGAGAGAAAAGCTTACGCAAGTCAGGATGTAAACTCTGCAGCACAGAATATTACAAAGCAGCTACATAAGACAGTGTTGTCAGTGGGTTCTGGATATTATGCTCTCATCAGTCCTTCATCAGTTCAGTGGAAAAGCACTGATGAAACCTTTAACATGAGTGATGAAACATTTTCAAAAACCAAACGCGTCCAGCAGCTATTCAGTGACCTGCGTCCGATGACTCTTGGGTGCGTTACACCAGGAGACAGTGTGTTTGGTGGACTGTTTTCTTTGTTGTTAACTACTAAAGTCAACTGAGCCCCGTAGGAAAGATTATGGGTGTAAACGGCCGGGAAGGAGTTTCCTCCAACATGTCTGTCATTTATCACGGGGGCCGGAGCAGCATTCCTCGAGCTTGAGTTTATTTGATTTCATTTCTTTTTGCCCTTTAGTCAGAGTGACTCCAGGCAGGCTTTTCTAGTTACTGGTTTCTCTTGTGTAGAAAAAACAGGGAACAGTGCAGTCTATACTCAACAAAACAAAGATTAAAAAAAAAATAAATAAAAAAACACAAGGAAATGTCTCCCATGGATCGATTATACTTATCACTCCCAGAGAGGAGCCACTATGGGTTCTTTATTGTGATTTATTAGTTTGAGTGAAATCTGAGAGTCATGAGAGTCAAACGAGTTTTCTGAGCGTATCACTTGGAAAAAAAAGCCTCTTTGTTGGACTTGAGCTGGAGCTTAGGTGTCGTAATTCAGTCAAAGATCATTTAACCCTGCAATAATTGATTTCAGTGCAGCAAGCTAAAAGGACAACATAGACATATTAACGTCTCAAAAAGTTGATACGCTGAATGTGTTTGCCAACAGTTGCCTGCTTACACATCCTGCAGGTACGGAGCAACATTAGCATTAATTTGGAGTAATGCTTCTGCCCACCTGATGATTATGAGTCCAATATTCACCCTCCTTTTTTCTCTGCTTTGTTCTTAAATAACTGCTTCACTATGTTCATCAGCAAGCTGCCAACTTTCTCTGTCTACCATCTGGTGCTGTGCATGAGAATGCCATTAGTTTTGTAGGTTTTTTTTTTTTCATAAACCAAAGAACTGGACAAATTAAAAGTTTGACTTGATGATGGTGCCTGATAATTACTTAAGAGATCAAGAGCTTTATTTGTGTTCTACATTTAATCGTAATGCATCTAACGGTTGCTGAGATATTTCGGTCTGGATCACAGTAGTGGAACGACCGATAGAGTTGATCTAGTGATCTGTTATTTTTAAGATCTGGGTACTGTTGACAGTGTATTTGGTGGATTATCCAGAGTAACAAGGAAACTTTCTTCGAAAAGATTTTGAATTTACTGGGCAATATCAGAGACTGATATCTCAAATCGGATATCTGGACAAATTAAACCAAAACTATTTTATCTTTTATGTGATTTTGGTGAAACTTCCCTTCAGTAAACATTCGTTACCTGCTGAGAGAAATTTTCACAATCCTGTTGAGCTGTCAAGCAAACTCTCGCCTTGAGCTCAATCGTAGCATAACATGAGTCAACAAATAAACTCTTCAACATGTGCATGGACAATAAAATGGGAAATCTGGCATGATATTGTGCTTATCTCACAGCCATGTGCCCGAGGTCTTGTCCTGCTCATAAAACAAACAGCCTGACTCCAAACTGAATCAACCTGGGCTCTCAGACACAATGTTATTGGAAAGACCTCAAAGCATTTGGAGCAAGTTGCCTGTTAGTTTTTGTTTTTTTTTTAGCAGAAACAGCAGATGTAGGATGTATGATGCCATTGTCCTGAGAGTGTGTTCTGTTTGCATTTTGTCTGCTGCCCTCCCTGATGTTCCAACACAGGCTTAAAGCGCAACAGCTGTTTATAAGACTCAGGGCATAACAATAACAACAACAGCAGAAAGTTTAATGTAGGACACACAGAGAATTAAGCATCGCGTCACATTCATGTAACTATGGAAAATAAACAGTCACCCCTGACCCTTCCCATGGTCCTTGGCGGTAAATTAGAAGAGCAAGCGCCGTGTGTGGGAGCACTGGGATTACTGTGGATGAATAATAGGATGCCGTCTGCTCTCAGCCCGGAGATCATGGCGCAAGGCACAGCCAATCACACATACAAACACACACAGGTCACATCCATCTCCGCTGATACACTCCCGAAAAAGGTTTCTTGACTTGAAACACATGGAAACGGGGACTGAATCACTATAACTCACATATGAACGTTATCGTCGGTATGACTTCTGAACACATCATCTCAGTTTCAGCAGAAAAATGGAAGAGGTTCATAATCTGAATGAAACAGTAGCTTTTTACATGTTGGTCTAAATAAAGTTTCTTAGAATTTAGGGCTTCACCTAACAATTCTTTTCATTATCAGTTGATCTAATAATTTTCTTCTTTTTTTTAATCCTTTGTCCATAAATTAGCAACTTACAGGAAAATAACAGTTTTGACTTAACAACAATTTACTTAAAACAAAGTTTATTTTCTCTGTTTTTATATTTAACAGCACTTCACATGCACAGCGTCAACACAAAGAGCAAAAAAACATGACACTAAATTACAGAAAATACAAAACGTACAACTGAAGTTACAAATCTTACCACGACCAGCTTATAACTTTGAAAATAACTTTGAAAACTCTGACTGTTTTAGTAAAGTGCAAAGTTACGTCTTTAAATACCACGCAAGATAATGGATGTAATTTCCCCACTGTGGGACTAATAAAGATGTATCTTATCTTATCTTAATGTGATTTTCAAAATACTTTCCAGTTATTGGATCAATACAATATCTTAGATCAACTCATTGATTAATCAACTTATTCTTGGGGCTCTAATTCAATTCTCTTTGCTATCAGGAAAATCATTTTGTCAGAGAACTACTAAACCTGATAAATTCATTTCATTAAATTAAAAATGAATCAGAATTTTATCAGATTTCTCGAAATTTGGACACGTAAAAACAAAACTGTCATCATGGCTCAATTAGTAATATGATGCACTTTAATCTCTAGTATTTGCACATTCATCTCTGAACCAGTAGGTTTTTAAGGGTTCCAATTAAAAAGAAGCTGAAGAAAAATCAGAAATTGCTCAGTTTTCACTTGACAGTGAATTTTATGGGATTTAGAGATATATTTACAGTGAAGGAGGCTTTACGACTGAACATCCCCTTGAAGAACAATAGTTGTTAACTGAAAAAACACAACAATATTTTTGTTTGTTTGCAGCAGATGTTCAGGCAGTTCAGGATAAATCTTGTTTTCCCTTTCTTCTCACTCTCTTTTCCAGAATTGGTGTGATTTCTCTTCTATGACTAAGTGACCTGCTCCTATTTTGGTCAAGGCCCTTATAAAACATTTTCTTTTATCTCAGCATGACTAACATATGATAAACACAGGTTAATGTTCATTTATGACTCAATGCCTGGTCACAGAAGAAGAGGAAAAGTGACTGAGGTCTGCTTCCAATTAAAGAACCACAAAGATTTCCTGAAGGCCTCCGCTGATTTTATCTCTGCTCATCTCATAAACAAGAAAAAAAAGAGAATTTTACAAAAAGGAGAACAGGAAAAGTTTTTGAAAGCAAATGATGCCTTTCAGCAGGGTGGTACAGCTGCGAGAGCTGGTAGGAGTCCGCCAGAACTTTGTTTTGTCTTTGGGCCGTGAAGGGGTGAAGCTGCAACCTGGTGCAGACACGTAGACTTCGTAGATTCGAACTGGGAGGAAACCAGTATCCCTTCAGAGGCTGAATGATCTTGACCCCACCTCTCCCCGAGGAAGAGAAGCTTCCACTACTGTCTATTTTTTTTTTACCTTGCCCTGGAGAGGCAATACCAGGATTGAAAAATAAATAAAGTTAAAGGGTAGCAGTCTCATTTGATCTCCCAGTAGATGATTTTCCTGGAACCATGTAAGTAAGAGGGGATTTTTGGAGCGTTTCAGTACTTCGGTCATTTGTAGTTTCAGTTCGTCGATCCGTCCAGACATTACTCTGTGCTGGCCTCATTGTTAGCCAGTTCAGTAGTGTTGCTGTTTTTGCGAGTTGGTTGCAAATAAACACTGACAGGAAGAAGCTGCCACTGTAGTTGTTTAGTCTAATATTTTTGAAGAGCAGAGTAAGTGTGTGTTTTGTCCTGCTACTGGGAATAGGCCTTGAGATGGCAGTGTCAAATGGTTCAGCCCAGTATCTCTGGGAATTATCCAACAACACTGTCAAGGTTTGGTTGGGTTTATGCACAAACCAGCTTGGTTGGGGTTAAAATATCTTCTGCATTAAGGTTAGGAGGTCTTTGTCATCATGTTTGCAATTAGATTTAAGCAACAATCATGGTCATAGTTTAAAGAAATCGTTTACTACTGGATTTGAAGCAATAAACCAACCGTGGAAATGAATGAGGCTCTTGTTTTTCTGTAGAAAACAGTCTGAGCCCATGTTCATATCCAACGTAGGAAGTGGTAGAATGAAAGCGTTTGGAGGTTTGTGTGGTGAATGCAGGTGTACCACATCAGACATTATTTTTTATTATGAATCATGATTTAGTTTACCAGACCAACATGTTCTTCCACCTAAACACCAACAGAAGTCAAAATAGGTTCTGAACTCTCACCCCTGTGGTTTTATGCTCAAAAGACCATTTGCTTGAAGTTATCGTAAGGAAAAAAACCCAGTGTTGCACCTTATTCAAAAGATTTATGGTGTCGTAACAACATGATGCCACTTCTGTTTTTATTCCTGATAAAGTGGAAGTTGCAAATTAAACAACCATAAACATAATTTGTAACTCCCTCTTTAGAAGTTTTCTGATTTTATGCACATCAAGACGTCATTTGTTTTCCCGTTCTAGCACTGCTATGGTTAAGGTTTGGTAGGATTTTAGGCACAAACACAACTCAGTTATGGGAAAGATTCTGAAAGAAAATAAGGAGTAAACATTAGTTTCCACCGTCCAGTGTTTTGTTGACCCATTCATCCACCCCAGCCTCCTCCCTCTGCGGACTCTGTGGCTCCACAATGACGTCACTATTTCTTTTCTTTTTTTTTCCCATCCAAAAAGCTGCTACAGAGGTTTGTCACTTTTGGTAAACAGCTGTCGTTTTTGGAGCATTTATTGAAACGTGTCATTTTTCTTGTGAGGACCATCTTGACACATGGCAAATTGCATGGACAATTGGTGTTCGGAGAAAACGACCGTGCTGTCACTTCTCCGGTGAGGACAGTCTTAAGGGCAGATTTCCATGAACTTTACAGAGCACATTCACATTCCCTTGAGGACGTACGCTTTTCATTTTAGACACTCCATCAGCTTGTCTCTGGGGCTTTCATCGGGCCAAAGTGTCAACTTCGCACACAATATCTCATAAATCTCATTTTATTGGCAGGTTGCCATGAAATCTGCGGTGCATGATGCATGAGCCATGATTGGAGGTTGAACTACACTGAAATTCAGTGGTGGGAAGTAACTAAATACATTTACTCAAGTGCTGTACATTAAGTAAAGTTTAGATCTACTTCTACTCTGCTGCATTTATCTGACAGCTGTAGATATCAGTTACTTTACAAAGATTTTTGCATACAAAACATAAGCAGATCTCATAGAATATGATGGTTTATTTTCAATTAAACTACCCAATAGTATCTACAAGTAGAGCTGAAATTATTAGTCAATCCATAAGTTGACTGACAGTAAAATACTGAATATTTCATGGCTCCAGCCTCTCGCCACATGTGAGGAGTTTCAGCTTTTTCTTTTAATAATTTTAATTTATGTTTAATAATTTTGAGTTTTTGACTGTTGGTTGAACAAAACGAGCACTGTGAAGGTTTCACTTTGGGCTCTGGGTGACTGTGACAACATTTCTCTCTATTTCTTGAATTTTTACAAACCAAACATTTTTACAAATCAATGGACTAATCAAGAGAATCAATTAATCCAGAGGAAAAATAATCAATAGCTGCAGTAGCATACAGAATAGTTAAAATTGGTTCCACATATCCAGCCAAGTAACACCAGCATTTAAGGATCAAATGCTGCCGTTTTCATGAGGATCCAAAGGCCTCTGATCATAAGGATGACGCTGCGGGACACACATACTTCACTGTAGGTCATTAGTTACATAACATGGAAGTACACAGCAGAAGAGCTGCATTTGTTCATTAAAGCCAAGAGCAGACAATTTTCACCCACATAAACAGAGTCTAGACATTTGATTGTATTTATCAGATGTAGGAATCAGTTTCAGATACTAGATAAAAAAGGATGTAGATTACTTCTGGGGTTTCCGGTAGCTACAAGCTCTACAGAGCAAAAACTTAAATAAGCAAATTCTCAATTATGAATCTAACCAGAAGGACTGCAGTTGATTTTTATTGAGATGCAGCTTCTTAAAATCTCAAGCAGGATCTGCATATCTCAATCGAACACTTCACTGTGTTCAAATGGTTTCACAGTAATTTGAACTAAACACATGCACAGACACTGAGACATGTTGACATTTGTGCTATGCAAAAAATAAAAAAAAATTAAGAAAACGCATACAGTGCTTCATTATTTGGACAATAGCCCATTTCCAAGTGAATATTTTCACTAGGATATTTTCCAAGCGTCCATGAGATTCCTCTGTCTCAGCAGTGATAAAGAGGCTTTTTTTCCTCTTTGATGTAAAACAGGACGGCCCACTGACAGCTTCCTGTACCACCCTAGTTATGGCGACTGCTGCCAAGAACATGAGGGAGAGGGCCCAAATGCAGACACCACTAAACAGATGGATAATGATAATGTGCTTTATTATCCACAATGGAGAAAAAACTTAAGGCAAAAACTCTGTTTTGCCCCTTACAGAAGTAAGTCCAAAGAGGAACACGAGGATCGACACAGGAGATAAAAGCAGGGGGCAAACACAAGCAGGATCAAAGGGGCAAACAGGAGCTCAGGAACAAAGGGACAAGCAAAGGGATGATGACAGCTGGTACAAAATGGGACATAACTACAGCAGGAACAGACTCAGGCAGGAACACAGACTCAGGGTGGACAACAGACAAACACAGACTCCAGGACGAGAACAGACAGAGCAGCAATGAGGCTTATATACACACAGGTAATAGACAACAGGTGAATCACATAACGGTGGGGGAGACAATCAAGAAAGGCGGGAAACGAGACAAAGACAGGAAGTTACCTATGAACACATACACAAGGATCAGGGCTACAAAATAAAACAGGAAACGCAGAGCCAAACCAGGAACAGGGCGAGTAACAAGGGAACAGATGAGAAGAACAGGAAACCTTGCATGGACAGCCCAGAGGCTGAACCAGAGCTGAGCAGGAGACCTTGGGTGGACAGCCCAGAGGCAGACAGGCGGAGCAGCTTGGGAGGCCAACCAGACAGGAGGAGCCGAGGAGGAGAGTCCCCTCTGGAGGCAAAGCTGGAGAGCAATGGTAGCGAAGGAGACTTGAGCAAGAACACAGACTTGGGTGTGAGAACAGACAAACATAGACTCCAAGACGAGAACAGACAAACTGACAAAGGACCAGGGGAGCAACAAGGCTTTATTAGGTCTACCTTGCTAGTACCGGATTGAACCCCCTTTTGCCTTAAGAACTGCCTTAATTCTTTGTGATGTAGATTCAACAAGGTGCTGGAAACACCCCTCTGACATTTTGGTCCATATTGACATGGTAGCATCACACAGTTGCTGCAGACTTGTCAGCTGCGAATTTCCCCTTCTGCCATATCCCAAAGGTGCTTTATTGGATTGAGATCTGTTAACTATGGAGGCCATTTGAGAAGAAGAAACCAGTTTGAGATGATTTGAGCTTTGTGGCATGGAGAGGTATCCTGCTGGAATCAACCGTCAGAACATGGGTACACTGTGGTCATAAAGGGACGGACATCCACAGCAACAGTACTCATGTAGGCTGTGGTGTTTAAAAAGGCTCAGTTGATACTAAGGGGCCCAAAGTGTGCCAAGAAAATATCCCGCACATCATTACACCACCAGCAGCAGCCTGAGCCGTTGATACAAGGCAGGATGGATCCATGCTTTCATATTCTTTACGCCAAATTCTGACCCCACCATTTGATATTTTTCCTATATTTAGTGTATTTATTGTTCCTTGTAACTGCCGCTACAACCGAATTTCCCCACGGGGATTAAAAAAGTAACTCTTAATCTTAATCTTAATAGTTGCAGCACAAATCAAGACTCATCAGACCAGGCAACGTTTTTCCAATCTTCTATTTTCCAGTTTTGGTGAATTCATGCAAATTGCAGCCTCAGTTTCCTGTTCCTAGCTGACAGGAGTGGCCCCTGGTGTGGTCTTCTGCTGCTGTAGACCATTTGCTTCAAGGTTCAAAGTGCTGTGTGTTCAGAGATGCTCTTCTGCAGACCTTGGCTGTAAAGAGTGGTTATTTGAGTTACTGTAGCCTTCCTGTCAGCTCGAAGCAATCTGGCCATCCTCCTCTGACCTCTGGCATCAACAAGGCATTTTTGCCCAGAGAATGGCTGCTCATTGGATATTTTCTCTTTTTCGGACCATTCTCTGTAAACAATAGAGGTGGTTGTGACAAAAAATCCCACTAGATTAGCAGTTTCTGAAATACTCCAACCAGCCCATCTGGCACCAACCACCATGCCAGGTTCAAAGTCACTTAAATCACCTTTTTTCCCCATTTCGATGCTCAGCTTGAATTTCAGCAGCTCATCTTGACCATGTCTACGCCTAAACGCATTGAGTTACTGTGATGTGATTGGCTGATTAGGTATTTGCGTTAAAGAGTAGTTGAACAGGTGTACCTAATAAAGTGGCCGGTGAGTGTACACACACGGAACAGACAACAGGTGAATCACATAAGGGCAGGGCGGACACTCAACAAAGGCGGGAAACAAGACAAAGACAGGAAGTGAACTAGGAAAAGAAACACAAGGACCAGGGCTATAAAATAAAACAGGAAATGCAGGGTCAGTAAGAAGGGAACAGAAGAGAAGAACAGGAGAACCAAGAACAGAAACACTGTTACTTGTGTTTTTGTTCCTGGTTTTCTGGTCTCCTGTTCTTCCTACTTCCAGCAAAACAGGAACCAAAACAAGAGTAACATGACTTCCAGGTTTGTGGAATCGGCACCTATTAAACAGGATTTCAAACTAATCTGGAATTACAGAACATACTCAAGAAACCGAAACAAGAGTCCTAAAATAGGCCATAAAGATTTAACAGCAATCCAAACAGAACTCCAAAACTCACCCAGGGGGATGATCATGACGACAAGTCCAAAGCGGTCCAAAGGAATTCCAACACAATCCTAGATAGCCCAGAATTATCCAAAACAGGGGCCAAAACAACCCCCACGGGACTGATCATAACAACCCTGGACAGAAAATTAGCTTCAGTGGGGATGCAGAGTCTGAGTCACTGACGGTAAAAAACTTTCGTTAGACAGTGACGATAAAGCTTCTCATGCTCAACATTCTCAACCTAGAGGCCTTAATCCAAATGTAAACACGGGTGGAAAGCAGGCGATGAGAGCTTTGGTAGAAAGGCCTGGAGAAAGGTCCAAACTATCAAATTAAAAGCTTCAGCTCTGAGTGAAAGATTGTGATCAAATCAGTTCACAGAAAATTGAACAAATGTGAAGTATTGTTAATTTCACTTAAGGATCTGCATAATTCTTCCAACACTGCAAAATCCATCTACCTCCAAATCTCACTAATTATAATTATTAAATGTTATGTCTTGTTTGTTTAACCAACATTTAAAAACCAAAATGTAAAAATGATATGCTGTGGTTTGATGTGGGGTCACAGTTCTTGTATGTGAAGGACTAAGTATTGCCTGGGTGCAGTGCCCTCCCGGAGTCTCTGCTGGTTGTGTGGCAATCTCACAGAGATGATAAGACTCCAGAAAGCAAATAAGCATATTTCCCAAATTACAAAACTTATTTGAAATCATGCTGGATTTGGTGGCTGTTTTCATCACATTAAAGAAGAAGATTATAACACGATATTGATGATATTTTAACCTGTTTGCATTTGGATGGTCATTTGTCAGTGATAATTGTATAGATGAGGTAATATACTGTACTGAGGTAGTACTGTAGTATAACTGCAAAGCTACTGTAAAATGCAAATAACAGAAGTAAAGTACTAGCTAATCTTTGCTCTTGGTAACAGCCTGTATGAGTAGCTCTTTAGACACATTTACATACATCATGACGGAAGGGGAAGTTTTGTAGAGATAATTATCATTAACCTGGTAAATTGTCATGTTTATCAAGTGTTAAAGTGAAACTTTGCATCATTAATCTTAACCTATATTTACCACTGGAAATCACCACTTTGTTGACTATTTGTGTGCAACTTTGTGTTGGTAAGCTCAGAAATTTCCCACTTCACATGGGCCACCCAAATGGGCTGTCACATAGTGAAACTGCAACAAAGAAGGACACACTCATGTTGTGATATGAACATCAATGTGCTCTGTGCAGTTATCAGCCACTAACATGTGACCTGTGTGTATTTTTGTGTCTGTAAAATGTCAGAAAACAGAGAAAAAGCTCCATCACAGTTTCCCAGAGTCCAAGTGACGTCTTCAGATGAGAGTCCGACTAGTTAGAATTTACAAGCACTGTACAACATTTAATAACTGTGATTCACTACAATGTGGTTGCAAGCAGATATAAGGACATTTTAAGTGTTTGTGTTAATGTACAGTATTTGACAGCAACTATATCTTCTCCTACGAAAACACATTTTATATTATTACAGCTGTGTTTAACTACATTGTCATTCATTACCTGTTTGTACAGCAGCCTCCACTTATGGGTGCCTACAGGAACTGTTATAGTCTAATATATTAAGTAACGCTAGTAAAATTAATCTGGAATTCAAATATATTCTCAAATATGAAGACTTCCGATTCTCTCTGTCGTTATATCATTGTAATATCGTTGGATTTTGTTGTAAATTGTTTATAATTGAATTCTGGTGAGTGGGCTGGAGGTGAATTAAATAATATGTAAAATAAGCAGATAATAGTCAGTGTTGGTGTCAGTGTTCAGAGGTTTACATGTTCTTTGTCACACAAATAATTTCTCACACAATGTTATGTGTAGAAAACGTCTTTCATTTGGTACAAAACATTGCTTATATTGTTTACTAAAGTCACACCGCAGGAGGTGAGAAGTTACAAATTATTTCAATTGACTTGTAGATAACAACAACAACAACAACAACAACAACAATAATAATAATAATAACAATAATAGTTTTAGGCTCAAGCACATTAAAATCCTAAGAAACTGTGGATCCCAGTGTCGCCCACTACAATACAGCGCTGGAGTTCATATTCATTTATTTATTTAAAACAATAAAATATTATACTTCTATATCAGAGTGTCACAGTTATTAATTTCAGTGCTTAGGCCACCTTTTAACTTCACCCCTAATGGGTATTTTATATCATGTCAAATCAGTCAATATTATGTCCAGGGGGAGCACCACAGGCCTGGGATCAGTACAGAAAACACAATTGCTCAAAATATCCAGCTTAGTCTTTATAGTATAAAAAAAATAATAAATTATATCGACATATGCTTTTACTCATTTCTTAGTGTTAACAATAAGAGAACAAGATAAGTCCCACAAATTAAGGCAAATATAAAGTGCAAACTACATAAAGAGTAAAAGGACGGCTTGGACTGCTATAAAAAATAAAAAACTCTTTTGGAGTCTGTTTGTGGGGTCATCACAGATGACTCCCAGCCTGCATCTAGGTCTCCTTCTAATCATACTTCATCATCCAGGAATGAAGAGCATTTTGTTTCACGACCTACTTTAGTGTTGTGTTCTGTAGTTTTAGCTTAAAGGAAAATTCCACTCTATGCTGTTAGTTATCTGAACCACTGGTCCCACCCCTTAAAGGAGGAGACTGATACCACTCATGTCTGTACAGTAAATATTAGCTGGTTAGATTAGCTTAGCATGAAGACTGAACAAAACAAGGGGAGAACAAGGGGAGCCTGGCTCGGTAGGGTAACAAAACCCATCTACTGTACCACTGTACCTCTAAATCTCACTAATTAAAGCTAATTAATGTCTTATATCTTATTTTGTTCAACACTTTTTGCATTCTCTTAAAGGGTCAGTTCACCCAAAACACATACGCTTTCTCAACTCGCCTCTTACTGTGAGCAATGGGGTCCTATCGAGAACACAATCTGTTTTGAGGCACTCTGGGTTAAGGTGCCGTTCAATGTCCTCTAAAGATCACATGTGAACAAATTATATGTTGTTTGTTTATTACAACTTCCTGGTTGTTACTGCATGTGGCCAACAAACAGTCAGACACATGACCCTATGTAAACCCACAATTTGTTTTTACTTTGGTTTCTGTGTGAATCAAACAAATGATGTGTCATGTGTTTCACAGTTTGACCGAGGCGCTGGCAGAAGGATTTGGTTATCCATATCCAAATCTGTTGCTATCAGTGTCCCCCTTTATCCAGCCTTTGTACTAAGCTAAGCTAACTGGATGGTTGACACGCTGCCATGAAATGCCATTTAGGCCGATGTGGGAGAGAGCGGTCAACAGTGATGACGTGTTTCAGTGTGGATTTTCCCTCTGCATTCAATAAACTGATGTGCAGCGTGTGGCTTGATATTAAAACAAAACATGAAACACTGCCATAATGGTGTGTTCAGACAGAAAGCAAAACTAATTTTCGCCTCACTTCATTTGCAGGACTTTGACCACTGGACTGACTTTGACTGTTTGTTTATTCCATCTGACTGATCTCTGAGCTCACCAGAAACTCAGGCTCTCTCTGTTATTTCCCTCCAGTCTTTCTCCTTTTCACGCTCGCCTGTGCACATTTACAACTTAGTCTCCACTAAACTTCACCTCACGTTCTGTCTGAACACAACAAAATGGTTCTGGATTCTGTGGTTTGTCCGTTTTACTTTTTCTTCAGAGGCCTTGTTTTAAGGCACATGTTTGTTTGACTGACAGGTGTCTCAGCCTATCAGTGAACCACTGTGGTTGTTTTTTGCATTGCCCAGATCACCTTCTTCCATGTTGCCCAGATCTGGATTTATTCAGTCTATTAAAAAAAGATGGTAGTGGTAAACCCAAGTCAAATCTTCAAATTGTCCTTTAGGTGAGTCTTTGGGTGACACCACAGACACTACATTCATGATTCTAAGTTACACCTGGTTAAAACCACCAACCATCTTGTGAACAGAAACTGGAAAAGTTATAAATATATAATAGAAGGAAATATAAATTTCCTCATTGTCCTGCATGTGCGCTGTTCACTCGTGTCATGCATTAAAGCTCCTGTTACGCTTTCGTTTCCTTGAGTGGCAACATTTAACCAGCAGCCCCGACACAATCATCACAGCTAACAAGACCAGTACAACAATGGTAATATACCCTGAGGTGCCTGATCTGTGACACATTGCCTCGGTCAACTTCTCTATGTTGACCGGCTCTGAAAAGGCCTCGTGAACACAGGTCACAGTCCCAATGTCGGGAATGACCACAGCTGAGCGCTGGACCAGGTGAAAGAAGCCAAGGTTGCTGCAGCAGTTCAGAGGGTTGGAGCCCATGTAGAGGGTTTTCAGTGAGTGCTCCAGAGCGAGCATGGTGCGGTACTCCACGGTGACCAGTTTGTTGTTCTGCAGGTTTAAGGATTCAATGGAGAACTGTTTGTTCCACATAGGTAGAGAGGTCAACTGGTTGGTGGACAGGTCTACGTTTCTGAGACTCCTCAGCGGAGACAGATCTGCGTTTAACATGGAAATGTTGTTTTCTCTCAGGAGGAGGTCAACCAGAGAGTCCTCGAGACCAGAGAGGGAGTCTTTGTCCATGTCTAAGCCTGGGTTCAGGGACAAGTCCAGTAACTTCAGAGGGGTGTTGGCAAATGCGTTCGCAGGCAGAGTCTGCAGATTGTTTTCAGAGAGGTACAGGAAGTGCAAGTTGCAAACAGAAGAAAAGAACACACAACCGGGAGGATCCTGCTGGTTCCGGTCCGTCAGTGCTGGTTCATTCTCCTTTTGCTCCGAGTTACAGATTTTCAGATTGTTCTGCTGGAGTTGCAGGTATCTGATACTTGGAAGTCTTTGAAATACTTGATGGTCCAGGGTGGTGAGGCGGTTTCCTTGTAAGAAGAGCTTTTCCAGCGATTGCAGAGTGTTTTCCCCAAATGTCAGACTCTGCAGTGAATTATGGCTGAGATTGATAATCTTCACTTTTGGTAGAAGGCCTTCAAATGTGATAGAAAACAAGTCAATACAGTTATTACTCATGTTCAGGACCTCGAGGGATCCTAAACAGCTGAAAAAGGACTCTGGTATACTCCTGAGTTGGTTGTAACTCATGTCCAGGTATCTAAGGTTATGCAACATAACTTTTCTCCTTTCTTCGTGACTTCCTGAGACGTTGATGCTCTGAAGACGGTTTCGTGAAACATCCAGATACTGAAGCATGTTGGCGCTGGGGAGAAATGGAAAGTAAGGCATTTTGTTTTCACTCAGGTCGAGATAGAGAAGGTTGTACGGATGAGCTGACCTTCTGCTTTGGAATAGCTCTATGCTGTTCTTGCTGAGATTGAGCACTTTCAAATTATAGAGATTGAAGTCTGTGATGCACGCGATTGAGTTCTTGGACAAATCGAGTTCAGTCAGATGATGCAAGGAGTCAAACGCTCCATCTTCAATCTCCAGGATGACGTTATTGTGGAGGCTGATTTTTTTCAAGGACGAGGCTCCACTGAAAGTATTTTGTTCTATTTTGGTGATGCTATTGCTGTTCAGAGAAAGATTTGCCAGTGACGGAGAATCAGCCAGGAAATAGTCCGACATCCCTGTGTACAGCCCATTGCTTGAAAGATCAAGTGACTCAACAGCTGTAAGACGCCCAATGCTGGTTTTGGAAAGAGCGTAAACATTCAGATGATTCCTGGACAGATCCAGAACTTTTAGATCAGTCATGTCTTCGAAGAGATCTTGCTGGATGAAATGGATCTTGTTAGAGTGAAGATTCAGACTATGGAAGCCCGTGTGGTTTGCCAGAGTTTCCTGGGTTAGTTTTTGCACCTGGTTGCGAGAAAGGTCCAGCATTTGAACGCCATGAGGAAGGTTGACTGGTGCACTTCTAAGGCTCCGATCGCTGCAAAACACATCCATCTGGACCTACGAACAAAGACAAACACACAAGTCTGATTATGTCGGCACTCTGCCAGGATTGCCTGACCATGACAGAACACAGACCAAATGTTTAAACTGGGAAGATGTATGAGTCAGTGTGGCCACGGCATGTTCTTGGCAGCGTGACAGTTCTCTGAGGTTTGTAATAGTGAGTTGTTCTAATGACAGAAAAAAGCTTTTACAATGGCTTTTATCTCTTTAAATTAATTTAAAAAGTTTACTGCTATTTAATGGCAGACGTCATGGCTTTCATCTCCTATCAACCCAAATAAAACCTTTACAAAAAAGATTTTTCAGTTTGAAGAAAACCCTCACACCTTTTTTTTTACCAGCCCACAGTTTTCATCGTCCTATTCCCTTAGTAGATTCAAATATTTAGGGTATTGAGTGTAGTTTATAATTGAAGCCATATGGTCACGAGACCCCGTGTCCAAAAACAGCTCGTAAAACTGTCTCTGTTCTCTGTTTTCTCTCTGAGGCTTGTG
The DNA here is from genome assembly GCA_037833715.1 of Toxotes lorentzi. NCBI lineage: Eukaryota > Metazoa > Chordata > Actinopteri > Toxotidae > Toxotes > Toxotes lorentzi. Next base: position 19,487,696 of record JBBMJY010000004.1, on the reverse strand, counting down.
TACGTTTAGCTTCTTGGCATATTTGTGGTATCCTGAAAGTGGCATTCCTTGTTGCTTACAAGCCGGTAACAAACAAACACATTGATTTATTCAAGGTCTTTTCCTTGTGACTTCTTTAAGTAATAGACATGATATCAGTGATATCTTCTTGCCTGTTGAATGCAACTAAACTTGGGCAATCTGAGCCTAATACTGTAACAAAGGGGTATGGGTTCACTAGGAACCAAGGCAAGAAACAAAAAGGAAAACACTCATTTGAATGTCAAAGTAAAGTTACTTCCTTGTTTTGTGCAAAAATATATTCTTAAGTTCAACTGAAGTTAGACAAATCGAGTGGGCATCCTGCTCCTCTTTTCAATACAAAATTTCCTCTTTTTGTTGACTCAGACATTGTTGAGGAAATGTAACACAAACAAGGTGGATTTATTTATTTTTTTTTACCAAAAAAACTTTAAAAAACAGTACCCCCTTTATTTATACTTCATGGCACAGACCACAGCGACACGTGAGGTGACAGTCACAAGCATGTTTAGTCTCTCGGCTCATTTACTGTTCGACACCTTACAGTTTTGTCTGAAAGACCACTCTGTGGATTTGTTTGGATGGATTTTATATATATATATATATATATATATATATATATATATATATATATGTTTTTACATGCTACCATGGACACTTTTTCTCAAAAAGTGCGTCCCAACATAA